>JASVER010000004.1:15476281-15513781 GCA_030449065.1 Oceanodroma leucorhoa | reverse complement strand
GTTTTGTTTTCTTTCTGGCATAGGCACATACTGGCAGATGGGGGAAGAGTAACTGTCCAGTGCTCAATTGCTCTTTGAGATTGAAATCAAACGTACATGGCATTCTCAATTCATATTGATTAAACACACAGACTAAACCAGGTAATTACAGATACMTGTGTTGGGGACTTTTTTTTTTTTAATTCATAAAATTGTTCCCATCTTTAAAAACACTTTTAAAAAAAGGTGGAATTACCAACACACAGAACAGATGTTTCTGGTAGTTAAATGTCGGGAATTCAGACTCCATGTCTGCCATCACCTGSTTTTGATTCAGTATTCATTGTTTCAGGTTCATTTTGCTCAAACTCTGTCCAGTGCTGGAGCGGTAAAACCACCTTTGGAAATGGAGAGCTGTACTATTCTTGAACACCTTTTCTTTAAAAGGTCTTTTATCTCCACAATGAAAAATAACTGTAAGTAATTTAGAACACTGTACATGAACACATGCATGCACAAACATATTTACGCATATACCAAAATGACCTGGCAAGTTTGTATTAGCATTTCAAAGAGATACAATGCCTCATCCTACTAACCAGAAAGAAAACAAATTGTGATATACCTGGATTCTCCTCCTTTTGCTATACTAATATTTCTCAACAGTCGCATCGTACTTGTGAAAGTGTCATTTGCCAGCTTCATGCTTGCACTGTAAACATGGTGTAATTCTGCTCCAACCGTGCTTGCACAGAATTTCCACCTACTGCCATGCCTGCTGACCTCCTAGCTATTCATTTCCAACTAAATTGCCAGCCCTGGGTTTGGCCCATATTTCCCTTTATCCCCTCATCAGAAAACAAATACACATGTACAAAGCCTCCCCATGCAGACTTTTCTGAAGACACTTTTCCCCACATGGAATAATGCTGAAGTCAATCAGCACCTGCCCAGGTGCAGGAATCCTTCCCTTGTGCAAAAACGACTGCAACACTGAAGTGTGTGCTTTAATTATGCTGGAATTATTAGGAGGATGTCAAACTTTTTCTATTCGATTATCTATTTAGCTAATATAGGCCAACTTCTGGAGAATCTTCATGTTGCTTCCGCTTTTGGTGAAGGCTTATCTGCACAGACAGAACTGTCTCCCAGATGTGACCAGAGCCACCGGACAATATTTCAGTATCTTACCACRAGATCTATATTGACGTCAGAAAACAGTCATTTAATTTTAACAGTATTGGTTCAACTTTCTTATTAAAATAGTCATCAATTAACTATCAGCCTGTAGAGAACATGAAAAGTGACACATAAGTGCAAGATTTTAATGAAATGACAAAGCTCAAAGCTGGCTCCCTGCATGATTACTTAATGTGTCCTACATTGTCTGGTATGTGCTTTTGTCCATTGGACATATTATTTCTAATTTAACAGGTCATTACAGCTTTAGTGTAATTGTGGGAATAAAAGCACATAAAATACAAGAATTTCAAAATAAATTTTACAGCTCACATTTATGCAACAACTTATTACATTTAAAAATTAACTACAGTACAAATTAGTGTAAACAAGCACACATGCCATGGGGAGTTTACACTGCGACAGTAGCTGGATTTGACGTGCAGAACTCCCTGTCCTACGCAGCCCTCACCACTGTGGCCATTCATTGCTCCTTCCCACGTGTGAGTAGTGAAAAACAGCAGCAAAGATCAGGCTCAGGCACAGCAAGCTTTGGCAACAGATGATTTCTGTTCACATTGCTGGCTGATAGCTCCAGAGTCCAAATTCTACTGAAGAAAAGCCAGGCTTGAGATGCCAGCTAATGTGCTGTGCTTCGTGCTCAAGTATTTCCAGTTGATCCAGGTATCACAGACAAGAACTTGAGCTCACTATCGGATTGCGCATGATCAAGGTAGCTTCCCTCCTGGGAAGCTCTAGCAGGTACCAGCAAAACGGAGCACCCTGGCTGAACTGCGTAGGCAGCACCTTGGATAACAGGGGACCAAAATGTCATGTTAGTGACAAGGTGGCAATCATCATACGAGGGCGTATGAGCAGGACTATGGTTTACACCTGAGTTAAGACTCTCCACCTCCTAGCGCTGGCAAGGCTCAACCTGGAGTACTGTCCAGGCTGGGATGATGCACTTCAAATACAGCAAATGAATTAAGACAAATAACACTTGGAAAGAACCCAGAGAAAGGCAGCCAGAATAATCCGAGGTCAAACACAAGCTATGAGAAGAGACTGAATGAACTGAGGCTGTTAAACCTAAGGGGAGACAGTAGCCTCAGAGGGGACAGTAGCAGCTAAACATCTTGGAAGCTACTGCAGTGAAACAGGCAATGACCACGTCTACACAGATGAACAGGAGAAGTAAAGGGATCAAACATCTGCAAGAAAAACTGGAAAGAGATGTTACGAGAAATCTTTTTAAGTAAGGACAGCCAAAAATTGCCTAGAGGCACTGGAGAATCTCTMTCACTAAAGCACAGAAAAAGCAGGTATCTTACAGGAATGATACAGCTAGAGGTGGGAAAGGAAGTAGCAGATCTCTCTAAGCCTGTCCTGGTCTATCTTCTCTGTCTTTAGGTACTACTACCTACTACACTGCACCTCCAGCTCATGCTTTATAGAGTTCCAGATGTAGCTAAAACTACGAGGAGGACTGGATTACAGTTTAACTCTGCATTGATTTTCCTGTGAAACAGTGAGGTTATACAAAAGGCCAGATTCTCAGACTACATAATTCGATTTAACTTCACTACCTTGAAAATGGATTAATTCAATGAAATTGGGCTAAATTACACCAGATGGGAATCTCGCTCCAAATCTATGCCACCGATCTTATTTCATCCTCCTCTTTCAAMGGACAAGGAACACCAGTCTTAGGTCAGAGCCTTATCTTAGGTCAGACACTTAATTCTCGCGCACTTAAGCTTCCATCTTCAAACAACAAAACTCAGAAACTTCTGTTTGCCATCATGAAAATTCTTAAAAACAAATGGTCTCCATTTCTGTGGTCTCCAATACCAGGACACATACTTGTCAATAATTTTGCTCATCCTGTCACTTTCATCTTTGAAATATTTAACCACAATTGAGTATTTGCTTTCCTCTGACACCTCCAGCTGAGACTTAGTGTAGAGCTGGCTTAAAGAAAAAAAAAAAAAAAAAAAAAACAAATGGACTGTGGCATGTTAAAGAGATGATGAACTCTGAAATGCTGTAATACAGTGTCAAACACTGCTCTGTCATCTTTGGCAAATTCTGGATTTCCCCAGTTTACCAGGAAAGGAAGCATGGTTGGGTATGAAGAATCCAGATTTTTCCCGGTTCTGCAATTCCCATGGCATTCAAAACTCTATCACTGCTAACCACAAGAAAAAGAACATCTAGAAATCACTGAAACCACAGTGGCGTAAATGAAGACTATATGAGCCACTGAACACCAGTGCAAAAAACCAGCAAAGTTGTTTATGAAAATTCTATCAAAGACCCGTTAGAAAGGGAAATACATCGCTACTTTGGAAATTCACACGCTGCGTCAAAATGCAGTGCTCCATACAAAGATATTCAAACCTTTAAATGCTTCTAGTAAAGTTACACCTATCACTGAAYGCTCCAGGCTTGCCCAAGCCACTGCTTATTGTGTGAAGTACATCTATGTTCATACAAGTTAGCATGAGARAAGCTAAATCCTGAAAACATAAGTGCGGAGAAGCATACAGAAGAGACGTGCAAGCTGGCTAGCCAGGCTTAGCTTAGGAGTCTGGGGCAGTGCCAATGTTCACATCACATCTGGACTGACCCTGTGCAGAACACATGGCTCTGGTGCCTCTGTACCACCCACCACTGCAGGGGATGATGTGCTACTTTCTAAGAGATGACCAGCCGAAAAAATGAAACATTAGCTGACATATGTATTAAATTTAATACCAGCCTAAAAACCAGGCTTGCCTGAATCACAGCATCTGATGCTCAGAGTCAGGTTTGCTGGCACAGTCCTGGTCTCAATGGATTGGTCAGCAGAGATTGAACCCAGCTGTCTTCAAAACGTCAGGTAAGTGTGATATTCACATACAACATGAACTGCTGCAATATAAACAAGCCCTAACATTACACATCTCTTAAAAGCAGTGTTGGACCAGTTACATACTTGTTTTATCTGAGCAGATGTCAGCATCTGCTTTAAGTAGAGAGAACCGAAACATTTGTGTTCCTCTGCCATCCCCAGCCCCCACCCTACTCAAAAGTGAGGAAGAACACTGAGTGTCAGATTTTTCAGTGGCATTTTATACCAGAGCAGAAAGACAGATGTTTTGATGATTTTTTCTCCCCCTACAATCTGGGCAGCCAGTCTCTTTGCTAAGCTGTTCACCCTTACTATTAAAATTGATTTGCACAACAGTACATTGCAGCCAAAGCAAGCACGGCAGTTGTTAAAGAGTAGGCTGCTCACACATGTTTCCCTACTTAACCAAGTCAACTACTGAAGAATGGGTCACCTTTTGTCAAGCAACTGTAAGGAACTGGTAAAGAAATAATTTGTGGTTCAGGAACAGCCATGCTGACAGGTAAGCCTTCTCCTGTCCTTTTGCTTTCCAACAGCAGTGTGCTCTGTTCGCTGGTCTTCAACCAATCTCTCATTATAATAACAGAAAATAATGAACATGTCCTGGTCAGACGCAAGGGCTTATGCTGAGAAATTATGGAAATCTTTAGAAAGTAAATGTATAGACACTGAAGCAGTGGCACTGCGAATTAAATCATACTGAACAATTCAAACATAAGCAAAGAACAATAGTTCAACAAGGGACCAGGTCAGGGTCAGAAATTTAAACTATACTATGTAATGTTGTGATTCTCAGAATATTGCAGACCACTTCTTAAAACTCAGGATGCTTCCAAATATCACACCTCCCCTATTAGTCCTCTCACTGTCCTAAGCACCCTCTATTTTGCTCCAGTCAGTTAAAAATGTCCAGCTTCACTGTTTTCTTGCGACAGTCTTGCAGCCAGGGATGCTAGTTTTTCTCAGTTAAAAACAAAGCAAAACAAAACACAAAAAACCCCCAAACAAAACTAGAGAAAACCCACAAAAGTCCCAAGAACAACCAAAAAAATCAAAAACCCAATCTACTTCTCTTTGTGAGACTTCTGAAAGGTCTTGGATGAGGAGACTACATATTATCTTAAAATTATAATAATTACAAAAATCTTGAGTCTAAGTACTAGTTATCACTTTGAGCTCTGGAGAAGACTGCAGTAAAAATCATGCCACAAAGTTCTCACATCAGAGCAGCTTCAAGAAGTCTCAGCTAGGTCGAGGTTGCATTTTACTGAATAACAAATGCAGAGCTGTAAGGGAGAAACCTTGCCAACAGACAGGGAGTGGTCGTATCAGACGAAAATTGTATCTGATACATTAGAAATCTGGTGCCAAATTCCCATCTCCATTCATAGTTTCCACAGCCAAAAGAACAAATGACACCCGTGGGAGAAATATTCTCTGTCAGGAACTGCATGGAGATGATAGAGCAGCCTATACTGAGCTCTCTTGCAGGCCTTGGCATAATGGCCCGCCAAGGATAAGAAATGAGTAGTGATGCTCAGCCTTCCTCTAAATCTGTAAGACTGCAGAAGCTGCTACTTCAGCATCCTCATATTTGGAACTGGATATATTCTAGCCCTGGAAGTATTCCTCCAGTGGCTTTAGTACGCAGGAATCTGCGTGGCTGGAAGCACACTGCTGAAAGTTGTAAACAGAGAGAAGTTTATAGACTTACAACCGAGACAAATGAGGAGGGACATTCACAGATATATCAGGAGATAATGAACACCAAAGCAAACGTGAGGTTTTATTCCTCCACCCCAATAAACACAAGGTCTCATCTCCGGAGGAACCATTTTTGAACACTGGCAAACTGATTTCCTGTCCTCAAAGATTAAGGAAAAGGCTGGTCCATTTTTAAAGGAGTTATCAAAAAAAATAAAGGACAGCCTGCATTAACAGGTAATCGTAAGCAGCATTGTCCTAAGTGTTTGGAGTTTGGCATAATTAGAAGCCGAAGAAGAAATAATTATAAAAACTTAATAGACACATCTAACTCTCAAATAAGTATCACTGCCATCTCCCTTCAGAATTAACCAAGCACCTGCAAACACAAACTGAGCAAACTTGAGTTCTCTCTGCAGGCTTACTAAAACCTGCATTTTTCACCTCAAAACAGCCACCCTAATGTGCCACTCATGTCCACAGGGGTGAAAGCTGCAGGACCAGGACACTAGACTTCATTTCTAGATCCAGGAGGCTTGTATCCTCCCTGAGGATGCACACCTCTGAGAACATCTCTAACCCTATGAGACACATTTCATTAGAATGCAACTAAAAGAATTATTTGCCCTTTTTTAAAGTCTTGTTTCCAAGAAGTGAACAACCTCATAAGCAACCTGCTGGAGAAGAAGTAAAGATGTCTGTTGTTATACAGCCTTTTCCAGAGCTATGACTGCTGAGGAGAGAATTACAGCACACAAAACTCTCTATGCGTTCCTTTGGATGCATATTTGCTTGTGGAAGAACGGGCTGTATGCATTGGCACATAAGTACTTCTTCTGTCCTGCCTACACTATATCAGTTCACTAAACAGATTTAATTTGCAGTTTCCTCCAAAGGAGGAATTTTGGTTTTAACAATAAAAGTCTCTTGTATATATACACRCACAAAGTGACAGTGCTCTAATGACGCTAAGTCAGACAAATGCCCTTTCTATGAACATAGTACAGGAAAAATATCCTTGAGTATCTCAGATACAAAATGCCAATAAATTGAATTTATGTCTCATTTAATCTACAATGGAACAGTTAGTACTTAAAGGGTACATACACTTCCCCTAGCCCCTTTCTTCCTGAGAAACTTTCAGATGCTGAAAATCAATTCCTTTTGTCTCCCTGTTATTCATCTGCTACACATTAAGGAGAAACTCTGGGTATTCAGTGATCCCACAATGGTCTTTCATCTCCAGAGAAGCCTGGTATGAATTAAAATCTTACGCTCCCTCAAATTATGGATGCATACTGCAGCATGCCACTGACTTATCTGCTTGTGATTTTTGCCAGTTTTCTCAGCATGCTGCAGCTAGCTCATCTGCATCTTTCAACTTAAATGACTCGTCTGCAACGCTGCCCATCCAGCCCATGAAAAGTGCCTTGACACTAGCATACACAAATGTATGTCCCCACACAACAGGTACCACTATCTACTCTTTTTTCCAACTCCCTGCCACTTAGAATTTATATTAAAAAGTGATTTTACTATAGCCAAGATCTTAGTACAAGAACAATAAATACTTCATGAAAGTAATGTTCTTTCATTTTAGTGGCCTTAAGAGATGAAGATTATATACAAATAACTTTTAACTGACGTCATTTCTTTGTTATGTCTGTTTTTAAGGGCAGTTTTAACTTAGGATGTTGCTTTTCTGTAATGGACAAAATTTAATTGCTGTCAAGACTGCTGCAGCATTGGTCAAACACACACTGTTCTTTCACTCCCAGCTTCCAGCTAGTCGTGCTGCTGGATGTCCCGTACCGCAGCGATTCGTGGCTTCCACTCTCAGGTCTGAAAGTAAATCAAGGCTTAACATACTTATTCTTGTTTTACTCTTTGCTGTTCTTTCAGTCTATTTTTCCTCCTTCCAAATGCCGTTTGCCCGCTCCTCAACTCTCAAATATTCCCTGCAGCCAAAGTAACACGTTCAAAATAAGGAAACACTTGCAATTCTACAGTCACATTCTGTCCTACAGGAACCATCATCTTTTGCTAATCGCTTCTACATCCAACACTCTCCTCAGACAAGCTTTTAGCCACTTTGCTCTACAACCTCTTAAATTACTGTTTCTTTGTTTAAATTAGATTTCAGTGTGAAATATTCTCCACCAAACAATCTTGCTATCTATTCAATATGGTAGTTTGAAGAGCTTTAAAATAAAGCTACTGAAAAGCTAAATTAGAACAGAAATGTGTGCGTTATATGTAACCCTGAACAGCAGTTAAAAGGTGAGAACACAGCTCAAGTTCACTAGCTATTTTGGGCTCAGATTACAACGTAGCCAAGAAAATTTGGAGCTCACCATGTGCCTGAAATATGCGTCCAAAGCAACTGTGCAAACAGTTAACAGTGGGCACTGAACTCCAATGTCACACAAATGGCCTGTGCCAGCTAGATTAAGCTAGCCCAGTGGTGTGGTTTAACCCCAGCCAGCAACTAAACACCACGCAGCCGCTCGCTCACCCCCCCACTCCGGTAGGGCACATGAAGGAAAACCCACGGGTTGAGATAAAACAGTTTAATAATGGAAATAAAACGAAGTAGAACAGTAATAACGACAATGATAACAACAACAACAATAACAGAATATACAAAACAGGTGATACACAATGCAACTGCTCACCCCCCACGTGTTCCGGAAGAACCGCGCGCAACGCTCAAAGCCCCCCCCCTCCCCCCCCGGTTTTTATACTGGGCATGATGTCACATGGTATAGAATACCCCATTGGCCAGCTGGGTCAACCGCCCCGGCTATGCTCCCCCCCAGCTCCCCCTGCACCTGGCAGAGCATGGGAGGCTGAAAAGTCCTCGGTGCAAGCACCACCCAGCAACAACCAAAGCATCAATGGGCCATCAACGTTTCTTTCATTGCCAAACCCAAAACACAGMACCCCCTCCAGCTACAGGGAAGAGAGTTAGCTCTGTCCCAGCTGGAACCAGGAMACCCAGATACACCTACGGTTTGCAGCCACAGGTGATGCCTGCCCAGCAAAGACCTTACCTCGCTTGAATCCTCCTGCTGATTGATAACAGCTAGTGCATCCTCTGCAGCCTGGCGCTTGGCTTCGGCAACAGTGCGCTCCATCTTAGCTCTCTCTGAAGTGATCATGTCGTGAGCTTTCCGCTCTGCCTCCGACACTGCCTTCTGCAACTCGGCCATCGCCTGACGCTTTACTTCATTGACAGCTTCCTCTACAAGGGAGGGRAGAAAACCTCATCAGCACAGGACACCGGGCACAAGGCTACGTAGGACTGACGCATGAAATGCAGCAGAGACTCTATCATATTGAGAGGAGTCTTCCTTTTGAGAAGGACACAGAGGAACCTGGTTCCTCAAGACTCTTCCGCATACCCAGGTGCTTCTTTACTTCCCCATCACCGAAAGCTCTCACTAATGCTTGTGATGATTCTTGCTATTTTGATTCAGTCATTACTTCTTTAAGTACAGACATTTCAGATCTCTGGTGCGTTATTTTCCAACATCTTACTTGGAAAACTGGGTTTGCAGCACACCAGATTTGGCAAAAATTATTATTTAAGACATAATGTTACAGACTTTTTMAAAAATGTATCTTTAAGCTCTGGAAATTAAGACAAGATTTATAGTCATTACCAATTTTTTTCCCATATGTTAACGAATAAATACGTGAAGTTAAAAAAACCCCAAGAGTTTATTTAAAAATTTTAAATCATTGGTCTAATATCTTTTCCTGGGCATATAATTTTACGAGCCAAAAATAAAATTTGTTTATGAACATTCACTTGACCTCTTGATCTCTCCTTCCAACCCATGTTTACACCGTGAAGGCTCAGCTTCCTGGCTCCGCCGAGCTCTTGAGCACACCACAGCCAGCAAGGCTTCAGCGCACAATTAACACCGCTTCGCTAAATTCAAACCCTCATGCCTCTTGTAAAATAACTCAGTGTGAGCCGTTTCTTCGGTTTATACTAGCGTCATATCTTTTATTCCGGAAAATATGGATTGTCACAAATTAGTTATTTGGGTTTTGATGCAGGAAGAGTGCAAAGATTTTACTAATGAACAGCCTTTTAATTGACAACTAAAACAAGTAATTTTTTTTTTAATTAACTGCTCTAATTAACAAGGAAACCATCCTCCCCCTGAATTAGTTTATCTAATTTTCATCTTTATTCAAAGCAAAATGACAATGATTAATTGAAAATTTAATAAGCAGTAATTATTAACTTGGCAAACCTAGTACCAATTAACACTCTATTAAAACTAATTATGACATGTTTCATTCAAGTGTTTGCACTTAATTGTTTCATCTACTTAAAAACCACCTTAATTAAATGTTCTGTTTAATTAAAAACATAGATTTCTAATAAAAATGTTTTACTGTAGATTAAAATCTAAGCATTACAACTGTGTTAAGGGTCTGAGTTTTAGTCCATTATTTAGCCCATCTATTTGTGTGCATGCATATGCACATAGACCTAACTCTTACATACAGATACTTTGTCAACAACTCTCTTCAGTTTTTATGTCTCACAGCTCTGCACTTGTTATTTAAAAAAAATAAGAACTACATGCAGTCTCCATTTTCAGTTATTAAGCAAATTACAGTAACGACTTAACTTTAAGCCATGTACTGACTAAAATTCAATTAATTAAAATGAAAGAAGAGTTCTATTATTCTACGTGTGTGTGGGTTACGTGTATGCGTGTCTGCGAGAGATGTTTCAACTAAAGTTTTCAAGGGAGGGGAATTTAGAGATAAAACTTATGCCTTTATTTTTATGAGGCAGAAAATATGCCCTTATATTACCCTACCATAAATGTTGTTTAGGGGAAAGCCTCAGGAGAGGAAAAAAATCATACCCTTCAACCATACAGCCAAGGCTTAATTTACTTTGAATATTCAAGGTGAATTAAAATTCTATCTAAGTGGCAATACAGGACAATAATTTTTGCTTACGATCAAAGCTGCAGCTAGACTAATTGTATATGCAAATCAGGCAATTTATATTTAAATTATGCATTCCTATTCTAGTCCCACAGGCACACACAGATCAGCAAAGGGAATTGGTAGGACATTTGCAAGGTGCTTGAATATTTATTACCAACTGCAAACATTCACTGATCGTGAGAAAAGAAATATACACAGGCAAACATACAGATGCAATTTTATTACCATTTTCATAAAACTGAGGCAACTTAAATACAGACATTTTGTGTCTATGAACTGCTGTTATTAACAAAGTGGATTTCTTTGAGAAAATCTGTATTCTTGATGATATTTGCTACGAACAGAAATTATTTTTCTATGGCATGATGCACTTTCATTACATCATATAAAATCAGTCTTATGTTGAGGTGTTTGCAGTGGTTAGAAATGCCAGTTTAAACTATTACCTTAAACAGAAGCACAATACTCAAACATTTTACAGAGACTTCTAATTTTATAGTTTTTCATCCTACATAATCTACTTCTTTTCAGTCCAAATATAGAAATTGAATTTTATATTCTAACTTCTATACTGCGTAAGTGTTTTTGCAAAGCTTCTGAGAGTGTGAAGATGCTAAAAGTGCTTACGAGGCCATATGCCTAACTAATACTTTTTAATTGGCATAAACTATGGATTGGACTTTAGTTAATTTCCATTAACTTTGACAACAGAATTTGTGTTGTGCTATACTAAGTGTGAAAACAAATAGTTAAAATATGTCAGGTTTTTGGTCACAATGCACACCACCATAATTTCATTACATTATGAACTCATGAACACCCAAATAAACTAGGCAAAATTTCCTATCACTGATTTTCTGCCCATCTTCTTAAAATAAATGTTTCCAGTACCTACAGATATTTTATAGACATAGAATGCAAGCTTTGTAGGTTCAGATAACAATAAAAACTGTAATGTGCAGGAAAAGTTATGGGTGACAGTGAAGGAGATTTTATTTGCCTTGACAATGCTGAGCTATGACAACCAAGAATGATACTGGCACTCTTCCCTTCTCTGCTTTTCCAGAGAAAGGAAGAGTGATTAGATTCCAATATCAGAAAACATAAATCCGGAAGTTTTTAAAACCAAATACCTAAGACGCATGTATCTGCAGCCTCCATTTTCCCACTAATGTTAAGCATTCTTGGCATAAATTCACTCTGTCTTTCCAAGAATGCAAATGAAATCTTCCTTCCCTTTGAGTAGCACTAACTCATGAGAGAAGCTCCCGGGAGCCAACAGCCTGTCTGGAATAGGCGTTACTCAGCGTGATCAGAGGTCCTTGGAGCTGACTCAGGAGAGGTACTCAACTCATCATTCACTCCTGTATATAACCCAACACGATGATTCACCAGCCAGCTCCCGGTCACCTCCCTCACATCATAGGCACAACCCAGTCCACATGATGAAAAAGGAAAGGTGGTGGGCAGGGGTGCAGTCCTGTGCCACCATGACATTTTGCATCATCTCACTCTCAGGCTGACCCTGGCAAAGAAGGTCACTGGGAGCTGGTGACATGAGTTGTCTCAGCTTCATACTTCAAAATGCACAATCTCTTTCTCAGGACTCTGTGCAGGGTCTTTACTGTCCTTGTATAACAAAGTATGGTCATTCCACACCTGTTTGGTAACTCCAGTGCTTAATTCCAGTAAGTGACTGGAGTAACTGGTAACTGGAGTAACTGGAGTAACTGGTAACTTCAGTCCAGAACTGCCATGAAGAGTAGGTCTTGCTGTGTGATAGGAGATGGCTGGAAGACAGTTTTCTCATGACACAGAAAGAAGCTAAGGCAGCAGCCCACAGTGGGCCTGGGATCCCCTCAGTATTTAATAAAGAGAAATAGGTATTTCCAGAGAGCAAGTCATCCAATCTGACTGATCCTCTTCACATGCCTGCCTCTCTCTCGGCTACTGAGGGGCACCAAGAACTTGGCTTGGACTCTTCATCTACATAACCATAATTCAATGAGATGAATCAGGACACTGATGACTTTCCACTGATGTATGAAACTGAATTGGGTTCACACGGCTTTAATTCACAATGTGCTGCTTACTATGTGCTTGCTCCAACAATCACAAAAGCACGCGCTTAACTTGGTATATTTAAAGAACTGCGCTGGAGTCTATCAATCTCCAAAAGTTTAAAGTGAATCCCTTTTTCACAGGATTTTGAGGTTGCTTATTAACCGTTTTTATGCCAAATTCTTTCAGTTTGATGGATTCAGCATCCCAATCAGACTTTTATACTTTATTCAGCTGTCTACACATTGGTCTTTATGGACATTTGAGATACCAAGACATCCACACTGAGGCCAGCAGAAATGACTTGTGAGAGATTTGCAGCCTTCCTGACTGGCAGTTGCAGCCCAGCCAGGAACCTACAGAGCATCTCAAATGGCACTAGAGACCTATTCTTACAGCGCTGAATTGCACCTTTACTGCTGTGAACTGATTAGGAACTTGTGGAGGCCTCCAATCTCAGTGCGTCCTCCTGAAAATGAAGGCCCATGATTTATGAAAAGCAGTATGCTTTCTGATGTCAGTTACTCTTAGTAACAGATACAGGTGTGCATCCTGTAGAGAGTCAGACTTTTCTTATTCTCCAATTCACAGGCATACTCTCAGTTAATGCAGGGAATCTGATTTAAACCCCCATCAGCATGAAAATTAGAGACTACAAATGGGACCAAAGGAAAAACTTTGTTTCAAAGGAGCTGATGACATATATGTTCACAAGATGACATGTCACAGCTCCTTTACACTCCCATTTGTGGATATATGCAATGTGAATGCACATCCAATTTTATAACGCAGGCCAAAAGCTTCAATTAACTTGTATTGCTAGCTTATGAAGAAACTTTTTTTCTTCTGTTGTACTGCATCTAGGAGTCATAAATGACCTGATATGCCAAACAACATCAAAACCTAGATTTTGCAAGAAGAATAAAGTTCCTGAAACTCAACTGAATAATGCTCCTCTTCCTGAGATTTCCTGGGACTGCATATTTTTTTCTTATTTTTCATTTAAGATGTTAACGTAAATATGGCAACACAAAACATAAAAATACTTTTGGGTACACAAGAGCATTGAGTTACAAAGGCTACGCTTTCCTTGCACAAAAGAAAAAGTTGCAGATTATTTTGTTATTTTTCATATAAACCACAGCAGTTCCAAAAATATTAATTTACATAATGACAAATGCAGACTTTACATGATAAACCCACATCACACAAAATACACAACTTCTTGTCCGATGCAAAAATATGCCAGCAGAACATTTTTACACATATGTTCTGTATCTAGTTTAAAATACACCAAGGAGCAGCAAGCAGTTACAGGAGATTTGATCAGAAAGCATCAAAACTGCTGCATATTTGCCATCTAATCATTAACTCCTGCTCAGACAGCTGCAGTAGACTTCATGGTTATACAGGTGTTCAAAAGGGGGGGGTGTATATGAGTGTGTATATATAGAAGCTCAGCTATGTCACTGGAGTTCAAGAGCTACCTCCTGGCCCCTCTGAAAACAAGGAAACTCTGATATTGATGTCGAAAGAGCAAAAGTTTAGCTTCCAGCACCGCAACAGGATCCTTGCCAGGAAACTCCTGCGCTCAGGCAGAGTTTTAAAGTGCTGAAGAAAACTCTGTACAACCACATCTGCCCTTGGTGCTTTTCAAGCTCAGGGAAGACACTGAGCCGGTGCAACCACCCAGAGGAGCTGCAGAGATGCGACCTTGCTTACTTCATTGAAAACTTTGCAAGTTTATGAGCACAGACTTTACTGGGGGCCGACAGGCACAAAATCTTTTTAAAATTAAGAATGGTTACATTGCACAGCTGGAGGTTTTTCTCTAACAGATATACTTAGGTTTTTCCCTCCGTGGGGAATTCTGACCTTAACTAGGTAAGAACCTCGAAGCTTAAAAAAAAATCCACACAAACTTTTTTTTTAAATTGCTAACAGACTGAAACTTTAGCATATCAAGTTTCAGCCTGAAACCATTATAACCCCAGAAAATAGGGGTCCTTAATGGAAGTACTGATATCCCCCTAACTATAGCAGCAGATGCTTCTATTATAAAGATTATTTCATGTCCTGATCAGTTCCAGTTTAAGATTATTAAACACAATTTCTTCCTGTTACTAGTAAGCCCCTCCCCCCCCCCTTTTTTTTTTCATTCCTCACATCAGTGCATTAACAACTGCACACAGCTGCCAGAAGACTAAGCTGGTGTTTTTAAACAGTTCTTACCAGCTTTCTTCCAGATCTCCTCTGGCACGTATCCAGACGCAGGCCTGTGAAGGAATTCCCGATGCGATTCTGCAGGAGGAGGGGGTGCGGAGGGAAAAAAAAAGAGCATCGTAAGCAATGCTTGCTTGTCAAGAAGGCGGCTCAGAGAAATACATTTTCCTTTTACTCAGACAAAAAAAAATGACAGAAAGTTTTTTCTTATGCGAAATGAAATGGGTGCCGTGGCCATAGCTCACGAATGTCACATAGACCCAGATCAATGTTTAGGACTCAAATGTCTCATCTTAAGCCAAGCTGAGACTAGTTCACTTTATTTTTATTTTACAGTGTTTCAAGTCAACTCTATATGACAGTTTCCATGCTTTTAAGGCTGGCTTTGCGAGACCAACTGAGGGAGTGACGTACTTCATCCTTTGTCATTATGTTTATGAAAAGGAAGAAGAAAGAGGGCAACAGTCCCCGCTTGGCACTTCTGCTTTGTGAAAACAGAACGGCCACTGACGAGTGGAGATAAAAGCCAAGATGTCTTTCCAGTGATCAAATAAGCTGTCCACAGAAAAAGAAAGGGGTGTTTCTACAAGTCCAGAGCTACGCTTTCCTATATCTGAGCCCATGTTGGCAACTGTAGCTGCACAAGTTTGAAAAACAGAACCTTTAACTTTAGGTTAAGCCCCTAAATACATATGCTGCCAAACAACCTCACTGGAGCTGAAGCTCGTAATTCATCCATATATTTCCATCACATTTTGACAGCTCTTTCCCCCCCCMCTCCCGCCTCCTCTTTTTTTTTAAAGGGTTTAACCTCTGGGCCTGAGCCTAAGAGCTCTGAAATCAGCAAGATCCCTTCCACACGGACTTCAAAGACGCAAGATCAGACCATACAGAAAGAAAATTCACTTTGGCCTGAAATCTAGCATACAGATTCTCAGCAGATGAAAAGCTACTCTTTTCAAATACAATTTAAAAACTGATTAACTATTTTTCAAAGTAATAGAGGAGAAATTGAAAAAAACAAACCATAAAGGTAAGTTCATCGCCATGATTACTATTGCCTGTGTGATAGAATTCGAAACTCAAAATAAAATGATTTCATTTATTACATTAGAGATAAGGTTTGCATCTTTTTAGAGATGTTGCTAGAAATTAAACATCCTGTTTGATGGCTGAGTTTGAAACATAACGTAAGTACACATGCCGTTCTTTGAATACTAACGTTTACTAAATATATTCATTTTTGTATCTTAAAGTTATTATTTGATAACTTGGTCAAAAAGTAGTATTTTTAAGAAAAAGGTTGAATCATTAGGTTTTGCAAATTGTTTTTTACACCACCATACATATGCATGCAGTACTCTTTATATACAGCAGGCTACAGAAACTTAAATACATTTAAAAGATGACATTTAATATTGCAGACAGCTAACAAAGGTGGAAATTTCAGTGGCCGTTTCAGCTACGCAGAGAGTAGGGAATCCCAGTCCCTGCGTGCTGTTCCACAGATGCAGTTTTTAGCGCACGGATCTGCAGACACGGATGGGGTGGACTGAATCTTCCCATCTGACAGGCAGCTGAGTGGATTTCCCCAGCTCTTCTATTTGCCACTAAAGTATGGGATGAAAAAAAAAACGGATTTTTGTAGGCAGAATTTCACACCCCTCGAGCATAAAAGATGGGTGTGGGTGTGGGGGTGTGTGTGCAAGATTCTGCAAAACCGCTAACTATTTACATTGGTTTAATTGACATGACAGAGGACTTCAGACCTGATGCTGAAAATGGGAGAATTCTCAGTGTCACTTGGCTCATATGGTTCTGGAGACGACAAGTATCATTGTGTACACTTCTCTCATCCCTTGGAGGCTTTTAGACTTACAGGAACAGTGCCAGTTCAGTCAGGGACAGAGGAGGCCGCAGAAAACATTGCTTGAAAGCTCAGGAAAACCGAAGGCGAAAAATTAAAACACTCTAATTTGCTCTCCTGCAATACCTGCAGGAAAAGACCCAACCAGACTCTAAATGTGGCAAAACAAGGGGTTTGTTGCATTGATATCTTTGTTTTGTGTTGAGTTTTCCTGTCTGCTATTTAAGGTACCATCCACTGCAAGGGGATCATAACCTTCACTTAAGCCCTTCACCATGGTACTTAGTATTAAAAATAAAGAGATGTGGAGCTGATTTTTTGGTACACATGACTTTCCAAAAATGGAATTCAATGACATAAATGACCAGATTGCCAGCTAATTGTTAAAATTTCCAAAACATAAACATCAATCAAGCTCTTATTCCAACCACAAATTATTTACATGAGGAATGAGATCCTCTGCAAGAAGAATTAAATCAAGAGCTTGTGAGAGACTTTCCCATAGTTTGGAATGGTGCACAAAAAAAGACAAGAAGCACTTATGAAGATAATGAAAACCATGTTTTCCAAGCAAGAAAAATATTATTAACATGGCTATTGTTTAGTCAGTGGCGATGAGTCCATGAAAACAATCCTCTTTTGGGAGCTAAACTACAGGATGTGACCAGAGGATTTAAGTCTTATATTATTATTATTTTTAAGGGAAGATGTGCTTCAGATTAAGAATCACAGAACTTGCTCGCTAAAACTAAAACACAAAAGATCTTAACTTGGACGTCTAGCAAACTCAAACCAAAAGTAACACAATCAAGTGAAGTCCCTAAAACACTAAATGTAAAACCAACTGCAAAAAGCCATAATGAGGAAGAATACACTATATTAACTGACTGACTGCAGCACCTAGAAGTCAAAGTAAATTCTGCCTGGAAGGAAATGGAATTAAATCAGACAAAATTAGGAATAACCTGAAGTGACAAGGCAGCTCATACAGAAGAGGATAATGGAGAAAGCTTTACATGTCAGACATAATACAGATTTGTTAATGGTGAAAATGTAACAGTGTTATTATGCAGAACAAAGGGATGTACGCTACTGAATTTACTTGAAATTCACGGAGAGGCATGGTTTGAGAGCCCTTGATAATCAGTCTGGTTGCTACTGAACCACATGGAAAAGCCCAACAAGGAAAATAAAAAGCACATATACATGACAGTAATCAATACTTGCCTGTGAAAAGTCTATACGAAGTAAAAATAAAACAGATTTTGAAATTGAGTGTGTTTTTGGAATTTTCTATTTTAATGTCAAATATACTTTTCAGCAACAAAGTTGCTGGACTGGCACATAAGAATACACATGAAGAAAAGACAGAAAAATTGGTCTCAGTATCAGACCTCACATTCTACTGACTAGCACGGAACAACGTAATACATTGTTTTCTAAAATATATAGAAAAAGTACTATTTTTAGTCTATCCTGGATATTTTTTTAAATAAGAAAGAAAACGTTCACCAAAAAAATCCTATAGTCACAATATGGTGCCACGTTCCATATGGGCCCTGATTATTTATTTCAGGAATGCATTCAACCATAAGAATCATTGACAGCTAATTGATCAAACAGGTTTCTGGCGTTCAGCAAGTAGAAATATCCTGTAGACCGCTTGTTTTTCATGGTTTTTAAGACAAGGAGAGTAAGTGCTGAGAGTACTGAAAAAGAGAGATGTGAAGTTGTAAGTAAGAGCAGAAATAAACACGGGTCTGGGAAGTGAAACTGAGCCAAAAAGTTAGGACCAAATAAAGGAGGTGAACTCTCATATGATAATAAGGACCAAACCCAAGAAAACAGAATAGAAAGACCTAAAAGAAAAAGATGTGTTCAGAACTGTCAAAAAGCCTAATTCATATTTGGAAAGAAGGAACAGAAGATGGGTTGAAAATATAAAAGAATGGAGATTTTTACCACTGGACAATGACATCAAAGCCTATAATAACAAAGTAATAAGAAACAGAGATGAACAGCTGATCTTTTGGGGACCTTTTAGAATTTATTGCATTTACAAAAACACTGGCAGCGACAATACCCTATATGCCATAGTGAACATCAGGGCTCAAGCATAATAAAAGCTGCATATAACCAGCCCTGAACTATATGAAATATATATGCTTTTATAGGTATTTTTATGCTTTTCATATGTCATATGCAAGTTTTGCTTCATTCTACCCTATAATAAATGTAACACCATTGGTGGGACGCAGGCAACAAACTTCTCAGAGGAATAACTATTCACTGCCTTGTTTGTAAGAGTCAGGCTCAAAAGCATGCCACTGCAATTAATGGAATATATAGATACAAATCTGAAGAAGTGTAATACTGAATGCGACTACCTTGCTACTCGTTTCAAGTACTTTTATGCACATCTTTGCCCTTCTTTGCCTTCTGATACATTTTTGTTGCTATTATAACTCCTTGAACACACATGAAATTGCATTAAAAATACAGTAGTATTCTTATTTAAAAACAGTAAGAAAAGGAAAACCACACTGATACTGTATTACTGAATCATTCTCAACCAAGAACAAACTTCCAATAACTAGCAGCAATAGATTTTCTCTCTTTTCTGCCACCTATGAGTTATTTTGCAAAGCACGACAGTAACAAGGGTGGTATAAGGAATGGATAGAAGTGACCCTAGTCTCAAGGAGGTCAGAAATTTATACTGAGAATACAAACCCACAATGTTTCTGCAGCTGTAGCCCTATCTAACAGCATGCAATTCAGTATGCCAGAACCCAGCCCAAACCCCCCCACGCAGAGAGTGGATTAAGAGCAATACTTAATATCATCAGTGGCCAGTATTACAGAGGCTTTACATTCTAGAATTACAAGTTATAAATGTTACTGTGGTATTCACAGCATTCCCGTTAGCTCATGTTGGGAATATCATGCATATCACAGCAATGCCGATTATCTGCAAATGGCACAGGAAAGATTTTATAATTGCAGCATGAACAGACATGTATTGGCAGCAATGCCCTGGCTAACACTGAAAGTACGAGAGTGAACAACCTTTGATAAAATAGAAGCTAGC
Organism: Oceanodroma leucorhoa; assembly: GCA_030449065.1. Classification (NCBI taxonomy): domain Eukaryota; kingdom Metazoa; phylum Chordata; class Aves; order Procellariiformes; genus Oceanodroma; species Oceanodroma leucorhoa. The sequence goes on along the minus strand of JASVER010000004.1, from coordinate 15,493,798 downwards.
TCTGAAAGGGTTAACATTTAAAAATGTATTCAGAAATAGATAACCTATGTGTTTTTAACAAATTCATACACTTCTGAGAATCCTGGCTTCCTGGGGCAAATCCTGCAGGTATTGGCATTCTTCAGCCGGAGATTTCAAACACTGTTTTGCAAGATTTCCATTCCGATAAATTCAACAGACACAAAATATCAACATTGCCGCAGACCTTCTGATGTGTGCCCACACCACTTATCTAGAGGCACAGCTGCACTCAATGAGGTTATAGATCTTGTTTATAACTCACGATGTTGAAGAACCCTCATCTTTAACTTATCCGACTGTGTGTATTTCAGTATACATTGTCTGATATGTGTAATTATTCACTATTAGGATGAACGTTGCAGTCCTGCTGCAGTATGTAGTACTGAAATTCTTCAGCAGAAATGGAGGAGTCGGATGATGTATTATTCACTTCATAGACCATCACAGTTCATCAAGTGAATATATATAAAGTCTGAGTCATTTTTAGACTTCCATAAACATGTATTATTCAGACTGACAAGAATGGACCCATCTTACTTTCAACACACTCTTGGAGAATAATGAGAACTTGTAACCTGTTGTAGCTGGCTAATCCATGTATTGGATTATACTGCATTAAAATTAATTATCAAATATTTCATTTGATTTCTTGATTTAAAATATCAACAGAAAAATATCGATCAGATACTGTGAACTGTCAAGCTCAACATGATTTACAGGGATGTCAAATTAAAAGCAACACAAAAATCTTTGGAAAAAAAAAAAGGTCTGCTGGTTCAAAATGACAACCAGAATTTTCAATTTCTTTTGGACTCAAATGATCTATGCTATATTTCAGCTCAAAGTTTTCCACCGAGAGCTATCTATGAAGACTATGGCATAATGTTTATAGTGAGAACTTACCACTTCAGTGATGATATTTTAATTGTAAAGAAAAAGAAACAAAGGCACAGATAATGCAGCTGTATGGCCCCCTTTTTTTTTTTTTTTTCCTCTTGCTAGTGGAAATGACAAGGTGGATTTCAAGGGTGGATTACCTCGTTAAAAAAAGAAGTACAAGGGGGAATCTCTGACATTTAGAATCCCTGCAGCAAAAAACAATATTTACATGTTGTGGCACTTTAATTAAAATATTGGAAGACTTTTTCAACCCCTTCCTCCTCACTTCGAAACTAAAATAAAAAGCCCTAAACAGAACAGCGTCTCAAAGCTTACAAACACTGCTTCAACTTTATTGTACCTCTGAATGTTAGGAGTTTTCATTTTCTTAACTAGATGACTACCAGATTTGAGGAAATATAATGATTACCTTTCCATAGACTCCGAAGTATTTTCTGCCTTACATGTCAGACATAAAAGCACTTCTTATCAATATTTATGATTGACATGGATTCTACACCACTGGAGCAATCCAAGTTTCATGCCCATGAGTCTTGGAAGTAGTTTTTAAAGCCAAATAACCAAAATGGAGATGTTAAAATTGAAATGGACTCACTCCAGCCAGTTCAGTTGTACCCACAGTACTGCAGAGGTTACTGGTGTGTCCAATGCCAAAGGCTGTGCCATATAATGTCTTTTTAAGCAAACAGACTTTGTTGTTTCCAAGAATTCATCTTGACAAATACACAAACAAAATGGTAATATAGGTAATAATTGTATGCTTGATCTTCATTTTATCTTTTGTTGCTGCTGTTGTGGTTATGACTATTCTTCTTGGATGTCCTGGTTTTGGCTGGGGTGGATTATACTATTATCTAAAGTTTTGATCAATGTCTTGAGTTCTAGTTTCTTTGGGGAAATTATAACAACTCAGTTTCCTTTCATTTTTTTACCTACTAACTGTACTTACAAGCGCCACGGCCTGGCTTTTTTTGCATCATAGCTTTACTAAAGAAGGGTTCCACTGCTTTTGATCTAGGGGTTTCCTCACAAGTGTTCTTCCCGAAGCTGCAAATGTGATCGACATTTCAGATGCCGTTTTTATGAGTCTTTCTTTACATTACATTTAACACTATTGGTACAAGCCATTACCTGAATGCTTCTTTCTGAGAAGGGCTCCTCTAGGGACTAGACTTATTAGTGAAGTTGGGAACAGCATTTCCATAATCCTTCCTTTCACTGACTGAAGCTGATTTATAGAGCTATTGGCTCAGATCATTTGACACACACACAAAAAAGGTTTGTTTGTTATCAAGAGGCACTAAATATTACAGTAAGAACTCTAGAGATTTACCAGGAGGAAGATGGAGAGGACATTAGATTTGTTTTTCTGTTTTTCTATTTGCAATTAAGTAAGATTTAGATTTAATAAGTTATTCTTAAGGGCAAACGGAAAACACAGCTTTAAATAAAATATAGCTGCAAAATAACACACACATGCAATTCTACTAATGACCACAGTTTATGATGATTTTGAGTAGATGGCATTCGATATGGACAACTTATTTTTTTAAAGATCAATATTAGACAAGCAATCATAGTTTGCTGTTCTCTTCAAAGAGCAGAGAACAATAAAAAGGCATCACCAAGATGTGTTCCTTTACCACACCTGCCATAAAAGTGAGGGGATGGGGTAGGCCAACATATTAATAAATTACAGAAAGCCCACAAAATAAAAGCTCGTTTTTATACAGCAGAGTCATCTTGGAGGAACTGTGTGGTATCGTGCGAGTGTGAAGGTCTGCAGGGGGTGAAAGTCCAACTGCCTGGTCTGCTCCTTGTACGTGGGCTTTGCAGCTTGGGCCGAGCTCGGAGCAGCTCCGTGTAAGTACACAGCAAGCAGTACCCAAACTAGTTCAGACACACCTGCGTGAGCTGCAGCGGTGGACACAGACCTAGGAGGATCATGTGTGCATGGCTGTGGGCACCCCAGATGTTGTTTCTGTCTTATACAGAAACCAAGTACACCTAAGAAGTRCCCATATCTTTATAGCTCCCTTCATTTCCGTACAAAGACAACTTCCAAGTTAAGTAATTTCATCTGAGGTGGTGAAAGCCCTTGGTTTCACAGTGCTAACAATCCAGAAGCACCTACAGACTTCCTTAGTCAAGCAGGCAAGGGAGGGAGACAGAAGGGACAGAGAGTCAGTGCGCATCTCACCGCTCTGCCATCCCTACATGACAGTCTGTCCTCCCGCCCCACCGCTCTCAGGCATTGCTGAATGGAAAGCAAATTACCAAGCATCACCCAAAAACCCAAGCCATTCCACATGTAAACATGACTATTAAGGCATGAGAGTTATAGTTAATTCAGTAGTCAGCGGAGAGGAATATGTCATCGCTATCAGGAAGAAGAATCAGAAGAACAAATATGAACTTCATCTAGCACTTAGCTGAGCTGAAGGAGGATTGGTAAACAATTTTTAATGAGGATACTGTACCTAATGTAACTGGATCTGGATTCACTGGGCTCTGCTGTCTGGAATGACTACTGCTGCTGTTACCACCTTTTTTTAAATCTTCTGCATCACTGTACCGCCGTATCCAGTAATTAAGCTCCTCACGGTCTGCTTCTTGACATCGCCGTAGTACAGTGAGAGATCGCCTAGTTTTTTCCACCATGTCCATTATACAGTTTAACAGCTATTCACAGTGGTGGATGGAGCAAAGAAAGAAAAAAGAACATTTTATTCATAAACTGACAGAAAAATAAAGAAAACATTAATGTGCGAAGTGCCTGGGTTTTAAGAATGAAGGAGCCTCTCCCTGTTATTTCAAATATAGTTTTTTTTTCAGAATGACAATCCCTTCCTGCTTAACTGGTGATTCTAAACTGTACAGATAYAGATTTCTGGGTGAAAGGGAGAAGAAGAGGAGGAAAAGACTGAACAGACTGTAGTCCCACCTCTAGTATCACATGGCACAAAGGAGGCCAGGAGATCTGGTCCGGAACTGATGTCTACAAATCTTACGAGCGCTAATAAATTCAAAGAAAAAATCCAATTAACCAGTACTAAGGGTGAGGGTCATGTGACCCAGATCCAGGGTTTACAGACAAGAGTCTACTCCCCTTTTGCCAACCTGTAATAATTAGGATACTGAAATAGGCACTTAACAGCAAGGTCTGATATGAGTTACCTAATGGRGAACATCAAGCCCCTGGACTTAATCACCAATGTTTTCAAAACCAGGGATTCAGATTTGTTTTAAAAGAAAAAGTTTAAATTCCTATCTTAGAAGGGCTCCTTTCAGACAGTTAYACGTAAGAGTACATTTAGCTCTTACATGGTCAAGATGTTTCCACTCTTCTGCCCATTCTCTGTCTGTTAGCCTGTGATCAATCATTTCTTCTTGACGTGTGCCATGCAACCCTGCCAAAAAGGAGCAAATCATGTTTACAATGTTGGGAGTCCTCTAGGGGGGAAAAAGGGGGAAAAAGAGCCTATCAGACAAATATATCATACATAAACTTGTCTAGTATCAGGAATGTCACCACAAAAATAAAYGGATACTTAAAAACTTTGCTGTAAGTTCTCTTTAGCACTTTTCTCCACACAAGATGCTACTGGTTTACTTAATTTAATGTGTTCAATTCTGCAAGTTCTGTAGGTTGCAAGATGACCTCTCAAAAATTGACATAATGCTTTCTGAGTATATACACTTATTTTATATATATATATAAAAAACATTTAATAGAATATACAATTTTTCATTTGTACTACTTGAAGAAGTCAGCAAGACAATTATTTGGTAACTCGGTGTATCAAATACTAGCTGTACTTCAGAGAGTTGAAAAAATATTAGTATAAACTCAACGTTATTTCACTAAATGCAGTAATTACTACCATGTCAACTGAGCATCATTAAGGGTTCATCCCTTCACAGATGTTTAAACAACATGTGGTTAAAATGTAGCACATATATCAGCGCAGCTGACAAGATGATACAACCAAGCCAGTATTTATTATCAACACTCAAGAGGAACCGACACTTGCTCTTTGTTTAGCCTCCTCTATACAGATGCTGAATATTTGTAAACGTTCCTCTTTTATTGAAGATTTGTTTAAAACAAGGAAGAATAGTAAGTGCAGATGTGAAGCAAGCCAGGCAAATGCAAGAGCATCAGACATCCCATTAAACCAAAACACGCTGCAAGGGCAGCCCTGCGCGGGGTGCGGTTGGTGCTTCTGCTGTTCGCATCCTCTGCAGACAAACCCCCACGCTGCAGCGCACTCTCGAGAGTCACACACGAAACACTTCTCCGAAAGCCTTCCTCTAGTCTAAGCTGAAATCAAGCTGTATCGATGTTGTTATTGTCACAAATGCGGCATTAAAAGAAAAATAAAAGGCTCTACCTATCCTTGCCTGCCAGACACCTGAGTGTCCCTGTCATCTACGCAGCTGTGAAAGCACAGGTTCCTCCTCCTTCTGACTCTCTTGCTTTGGAGTGTAGCAAAGACACAATTCAATCCGCTTTTACAAATATAATTCTGAATTAAGGCCATTAGAAGCAGCCAGATGGACAAACACCCATAAAGGCTACATCTGCACGGCAGRTGTATTTATTCAGCAAAAAAAGGCCTGTTCAAAATACAGAATATAATTACAAGGGAAAGAGAAACCTAAAAAAACCAATGCAGAAAATCAACATGCCTTACCCATAGGTCTGTTTCTGTCCCTGAGGTCCCTGTGGTTGGGGTGTCTGTATGAGTCCCTGTAGTGATGGGCAATGGCCATATCATCCAAACGATAATGCTGAGGTGGAGGTGGGGTGGGATGAGGCAGACCATTGGGCTGATAAGATAAGCCATTATTTGGACTGTACCGCTGGCCTGGGCTAATAGTGCAGGGCCGCTTGCTTGGATGCTCTGAGTGCAAAGGCTCTCTGTCAAAGCCATTTTCTTTGGTTCTGAAAAACAAAGCAAAGGAACTTTAATTCACTTAGCGAGCAGAGCTGCTCAGGAACACGCACCCCGACCTACATGTGCAGCTTCAGGAACTAAAGCTTGTTCTTTCGCTTTGCTCCAAGTGTGTGGTGTTGCAGAACGTTTCATAACACTGCTTATTAAAAATATACAAAGGATACATTCACCTTGTCTAACTGTCCCTGTAACTTGAGAAATACTAGCAGGGCGAGCCTTCTGATGGAGCGGCTTAAAGAGCTGGGCTGGAGAGCGAGCAGCCTTCGCTGAAAGCACCGGCCGATGGGATGGATACACACGTAATTGCAGAGCTGAAACAATCAGCTGATAAATGAAGCTAGAGGCCGAGAAATTCCTGCTTTCAGGAGTGCTATAGCATATAGTGATTAGGGGAAATCTGCAGTTAAAGAAATGTGGGTTTTTTTCAAGAGGGTAGCGTACAGTCTTACGGTAGTGCGTGGCAGTGTGCTGAAGCTCAGCTATACATAATGCCAGGATGAGCTCTCATCAAGATCAGTGTCACGCTGAGACTTTGGGCAAGAATGAATCCAGATGATGAGAAATGCTTCCTTCAGAGATTTTTGTACCATCTGGGCTATTTCAGTCAAAGGTGCTGTGCCTGCCATTAATTTTGCAGGAAGATGTGATTAGACTTAAATCCTCAATAACGTTCAAGATTTCCCACTCCGTTACTCTTAGAAAGGGGTTTTATGCTCAGGCAACTTTGAAGAGTTATCAGGGAGAAGGGCAATTTTTTACGTTATAGACACTCGTTAATTCAATTCATAATCAGCTATTTCCAATGAAGTCTCTATTTTGCACCTCTGCCTGAGAACCTGGAACTCACACTGAACTCATCTTCCATTAAAATAAAAAAAGGCAGGCTAGAGTTATTTCAATGGGTTCACAACTCCTTTTAGGGAAGCTTCGTTTCACTGAAGTATGGGGGGTTTTTGCCACTGAAATAAACAAAACCTACAAAATATTAGCTTTGAACAGAAAGGTTATTAGATATAAATATCGCAAACTGTTGAGGCTGCATCCCTCCCTCCAAAAACTTTTATTAAACAGCTGATATATTCCAGTCTTTTTTAAGAGAACTTTCTCCTCCATGATTTACAGATGTCATAATRTATCTTCCTAGTAATAACACAATTTTTTGTCACTTTGACAGGAAGGTAAATTTGATTTAATTTTCTTGTTCGTTTGCTGTTAAAGCCAACTGCCCTTCAACAAACATCCTCCATAAACCAACCAATCTCGAGGGACTGTCCATGGAGAAACACTCAATATATTAATTGTTGCGCCTCCAATAGGGTCTCCTTTAATGTCAATGAGAGGAAGGATGAAACCAAATCTTTGCCAATATCCACTGGGAGAGAGAAACAAAGTAAGATCTTGCAATTACCAGCAGGAAATGAAAAGATGGGTTGCACTGTTTTCAGGAGGAGTAAAGAGATTTTTCAGGAGGAGTAAAGAGATTTTCCAGGGTCCTCACCACAATCACTAATGCCAAAGAAGCTGCAGGTGTATGTATTTTATTATACGTTAACTTGGCAAAGAGGGGAGAATCTTTCACCAATACAGCAGGACAGCTTTTCTAATTTTGGGCAGAGATAGAAAAGACGTACTTTGTTAAAAGAGGGGTATGTACCTTGTTCCAAAGCAAATGCAGAATGGCTGTGAAAACTCCTAATCAGGAAAACCTGAGGACCATCATATATTTTTAATGACTTTTGGCACGATGGAACTGCTTGCAATAACTCCCAATGGGTAGTGATGTTTTTGACAGCTCTCCAACACAAGTTTTGTATTTAGTTGCTGGTGTGTGTTTTCTTTGCACACATTTACTCAAACTCAATGTCCAGGTCTTTCAATTGTAAAAATACTATGCAAGCAAAAAATGGACTTTCCTGTATGTACAAGCCAAGCTATTCATTTACCAAAGGTCTTTAGTGTTACAGTTAGAATGATCTCTAACTAAGATAGGGAAAAAATCAGAAACTGTAAATAATTAAAAAACTTCATTGACTTTTTTTGATCAYTTGGTGTAGGAAAAGAAAACCAGAAAACTGTGACAAGTAAGAATCCAGTTTTCCTTTTCTGCACCATAATTAGATGTTAAAATTATGTATTTTCATACAAATGTACATATTTGCACCTTACTGTACAAGTACTTCAGTGTTTTTTTTTAGGAATGCTTTGTACTTAATTACCTTAACTGGAATGCACTGCATTAGCTTGGACAACACACCAGCATATCCTTTTTCTTCTAGAGACCCAAGTTTAACTAACATAGAAACTAGCATTACCATTGAAAACACATTTACTGAAATTGAATTTCTATTTTTGCTATTATGCTGGGTAACAGCTGTCAGGTCTTTTCTGTGTGTTAAAACCTTAACTCTACAATTTGTTATTGTATTTTCTGCACTGACCAAATAAACAACTTAGCAGAATACTAGAATGAGACTGTACATAAACTCATTTTGTGTTTCCGACCATAGAAAGTAAATAAAAAGGTAACAACTTCCAAAGTCTCATCAGAACAGGAATCGCTGGCAAATTTACTATATCTGAATATACTGAATATAGTGATAAAAGACAAAGTACTGAAGAGTGCCATAATTCAGATGCCCTAAACTCAACCTACTATTCTGCTTCTGATCTCAGGCCTGCTCACTCTTCCAGGTCACCCCCTTGGGACAGCAGCATTTCCCCAGGTGCCTGAGGAAGCACTCCTCTTTCACAGTAACTGGCAGACCCATGTGAGTACTAGTTCCAAATCCAAAACCACCACAATTTTAATCTGATTTCATCCAATTTTTATCTGATCCATTTGATTTTGCAAAGCAACAAAAAGCTGTAGAGAGGAAATAACATCGAATGTGTAGCAAGCCTAACTGACACATTATCTCGTTTTTCTTCTTGCTCCTGTTGGTCACGTTTTTCTTGACGTGCACATAAATCGACACTGTTGTTTGGAAAATTGGCAATATGATAAAGATGGGGTCCTTCAGCTATAAACATGCAAGGGGTCATTTTACTTGGTGCCATGATTTACTCAGATTAATGAGAGCAGAATAGATACTAGTCATTAGTCTGTACCCATTTAACAGACTTTATGTTGTTCGTAAGTTATCATTTCAGTTTTAAATTATTGCAATTTATGGATAATTTCCTGGGTAGGAAATCTGACCATGCAAAACTGCCTTGGCTGGAAAATTAGGTTTCACCTGATCAAGAGTATTACACCAATACTGCTGAACACTGAAGTCATCTTACAAGAAGGAGGCAAAGCTGTTCATCTGCTATTTGTAAAAGATGCTTTGATTAAAATTGGACTTTCACCAATGAAGTCTTGATGACCAAACAACAAGTGATAATGCTTTGCTGGAATAAAATAGTTATTTTGTTTATAATACTGTGTTATAGAAAATATTAATATTGCCTTGCTAACAGTTCATATTAAGAAAATTGTTTTAAAATTCCTCATAATTACACACAGATTACAAGGAGCACAGCTGTAAGAGCGGTGAGTGTCCTTCACCTTATTGAGATGTGGAGGAGCTTCTTCAAATAAGATTTACCTAACAGAATTATCAAAGTCAGCCTCTGTGCCCAGGTACCTTCAACATGAATTCCTTGTCAGGGGTGCCAAGGGTACAGCAAGCACAGCAGCACTTTTTAAAGTCACAAAACAATCGTGGCCACTTTTGTTTTCTTCTCACTCAAAATCAGAGCTATTCTAACAGGTTTTTTTGCCATCCTATATCCACTCTGTAGGCAGCTGTCATAAAATGTAGAGTCACTATATGACACACTCATGTGCCATACAGCCCTTCCCAGCAAGCTCAAAGGATGAGTAATTAGCAAAACGTCTTTTGTGGTTAATGTATTTAAAATCATGTTATTTATAATTAAGCATTCATTCACCAAAATAAAAACTCACATTGGTCCAAGTTCCTTTGCTTTACTACAGTAGAATGTAAACTCCAAAAGTTGTAAACAAAATATAGTGAACACTTTGTTCGTGACATGTCATGAACAAATTACCAAAATGTGTTGTCTCCTCAGGTGTCAGTTTTTCTCTCTTGCAGTGACTGATGGTTCCCAGTGTTATTACAGAAACAGATTGATCTTTTTAATGAGCTAGTTTAATAGACTCCAAAATCTCACCGTGGCTGCTCATCCGTGTCAGACCATATGCACCAAGAAAACATTCAGTAAAACACAAMGCTCTGCTGTCAGATTGCTCTATAAAAGCTCACATACAGTAGACTTGGATATGCAGATAAATAACCAGAATTGGAAAACGCATATGCAAAAAAGGTTCTGAAATTATAAGCAGAAAAAATTACTGTATGTGGATTTTCTTTAACAAAAAAATCACGAGGTGGGTGTGGTTATGTGCAACACACACATTCCACTTCCTTTGCTTAATTCCTTACCGTATTTTACCTCTATTGGAATCAACGGTATGCAGTTACCCATGCCCAAAAGAAAAATGTAAATATGGAAGAATGTGTGTATATATATATTTCTAATACATATGTGTATGTATCATATACACACACATCTATATATGATATATGTGTATATTACATACACATTATATACAACGTGTGTGTGTGTGTGTGTATCTATCATATATATATTCTATTATATCCCTTGGGAAGGGACAAAGAAAAAGATACCACAATTTACTTTATTGGGACACATATCTCCAAACAAAATTATCCCAACTACATTTAGTTCCCCTGGAAAGATGTTGCCTTTTAGTCATTTTTTTTCCATATTCTAGGAACAGAGTCACAGCAAACCCTCCTCTTAAAGGATGCCTCGTATCTTCCACTGTATTTTTATATTTGAAAACTACTTAGATAGCTAAACAAAAGGTATATATATTTCCAGATGTTTCCTCCTGCTCCTCTGAAACCAATTAAAATAATTAACAGTGTAATGAGTATAAAGCCCGACAAGTATTTGGTTTCAATACTCACTCAGTCTAGGCATGCTCTGACTCTGACGACAGTGTTTTGTAGTTGATTTACTTACTTACATTATCCAAATTAAAAGGTATGCAAACTCCCATTCAGTAAATTTAAGAATCTTTCCAACAGGATCTTGTTCGTTTTACTAAATCTGTAGTACAAATGTTCTTGAGTGCACGAGACAACACCGCTGAACTTGGTTCAGCCAAAACTACTGTATGAGTTTATTTTTTTCTGTTTAGCTTTAATCATAGTCAACGGAGAAGCAGGTGTGACTAACCAGTGGCAGAGTTGTTTGATACTGCAAAAAACAACTTATTTTTTAAGCTGAAGGCACCATTCCAATGGGTGAGCCGGGCAGTCTCTTTCCAGGTCTTTCGTGACAGCAAAGAATCTCAGGGTCAAAAAAGAAAGGATGGGTTTTTCTGAAACGCCACTTCCCCAGAACTAAGGAGCCTAATTTCAAGCAGCGATGGACAGAAGCTGCGGGTTGATAGCTCTGGCACCTCGGAGTGCGCAGGCCAGTGGGACACCCCGCATTCCAGCCCCTCCCTGGACCCTGGGAATTCAAATGCAGGGTCTTACCCACAACACTGGAGGTGAAACTATCTACCCCTCGCCCCAAAAGCTGCATTACTACCTGGAGAGAAACTGAAGACTCCCCGAGCTGGATGGAGCCTAAGAGAGACTTCAGTTGTGAAGGCAAAGGCACTTGCTCGCAAGCAGAGACTTCCGAGTTTCAAGAGCACCTATGTATTGTAACTAAAAAGGAACACTGAGGACAAAATCCATAAACCAGACTTAAACCTCTCTAGGTCTAGGCCTCAGTTTTAATTAAAAGATGAAGGCTGACTGTAAAATCCAATATTCTTCTGATCTGCCGGTTGCCTTAAGGGCTACTCCTATGTCCTTTTTGCTATAAGACTAATAAGGTGTCTTTTGATTACTAAGTTCTTGTACCGGTCTTCACCTGCACCACCCATCCCCTCCCATGCAACCAGGACCGAAGGTACCATAGGTGAGACCGTACTTATTACAAAACAACCGAAACTCAACACTGTCAAACTGGGTCTCAAAGGGGGGGAGTATTATTCCAGAATGCTAAGGAAGAAAAACAAAGGAACTATTTTATTGCCCATTTTTCCTTTGTGGCCTTATGGGAGAAGCAACTAATACTGTTCTCTATTAACAGGGAAAAAAAAGTAAGTCAGGGCTGTCAGGAAGGCATGTCCCTCTTCTCCTTTGTATTCTCTGTCAAGCAAGACCTCACAGGCTTATGCGATAATTTAATGTGTGTCTATCTACTTATAGGAAAAACATCGTGTCTGCTGCTGACACTGGACTACAGCATGCTGATATTTAAGTTATTCACAAGATACACAAGATTTTAAGAGGCCTTTTTAATAGATGTTTTGGTACACCACTCTGCAAAGACCAAGGACACGCAGCAGAACTGCCCCAGGGAGCCAAATTTCAGCTTTGGAATGTTATCTCTTTGCACGGAGTAAAAGACTACATGGAAAATGTCTGAAAATTAATCATCTTTCTTGGATGCAGTTAGCAGGTTTGTGCTAACACTGATGGCTGTTTCAGTTTGGTCTAGTTGTCAGGAAAAAGTGGTGAAAAGAGGGTATACGGAAAAGGGCTTCTCTGCTGGTATCTTTATTTTCTTGCTGATCCATAGGGATTTTCCTGAAACCCAGTCTAAAGCAAAATACTTATGTAATGTAATACTACATTAATTTTTACTGCTCACTTCTGGCTTTGAGTAGCTTAAAGTTTTACTATGCAGACATTTTCAAGATCTTACATCTACATCATTAATATCTCACTTTCATAATATGCTCAAATATTTGGCATTGAATTTTTGCCTACCAGCCCCAGGATCTTTCAGACTTTATTTTCTCCACAGGCTTTATGCTATCACAGCCTGTCCCTAGACAAAAATATCATCTGTACAAACTTGCAAGCCTTCTTGACTTTGCAAATCTTCACCTTTTTCATTTAAAAGATAACTAGGGCACTTCCAGTGCCTTGTGCATGCAGTTAGTGGCATTTGGCAGAACAGCATTATAGAAGTTTTCTATACCATAAATCCATGACAAACAAAACTAAGAAAAATCCAATACTTTGGTCTCCCAAAGATAAATTTTATATGATAGCCAAATTTCTAACACTATCACGGGAAGACAGTTAAAAATAAATAACCACAAGAGTCATTTTCTTGTAACACTAAACAAAGAACTTTATTCAAATAAGAAAAAGGGAAAACTGTTCCATATCCCTAAAGCTACTGTACTTCGCACATGTGCACTTGCTTGCCCTGTTTCTGCATGGACTCTTCCTCAGCTCAGCAAAAACCCATATTTCAGTGAACATTTCTCCTATTTGGAAGAAACATCCTTATGGATATTGGATGTATGCATATGGAAACATGGCACAGCAGAAGGACTCAAAGCCTTGACTGCACTCTGGAGCTTGCCTTGTACTTCCCAATTTAAGTGCCTAGCCACTTTCCCCATATTTACGATTTAATCCAACAAAACCTCAAATACAAAGGACTTCCATATGGAGCTAGAGTGATCTGCTGCTCATCACTTTATGCTGCAGAGGAATACTATGCACTAAATAGTCAGTATGGCACTGGACGGCCAGTATTATTTCTATGTAGATACGACCACAGCGTGTCCTCAGGCAATTTTGCTGCCTGAGTTAGTGTGTGCATGTACCTATATATCTAGATATATACACATGCATACACACATACACAAAGGTAATTTGACCATGGCACAGCTGTAATGAGGGCAGGACCTGCACCCAGGAAACACCATCCCAGTTCCCCCCAGGCACCCACCCACCCACCYGCTCCCGCCTTGCTAGCGCAGCTCAGCACGTTCGACGCATGGGACGTTTCTGAGCAGGGTGTGAGAGGCACGGCGGAGCTCACCTGTCTGGAGTTCGCCTCTTCCCRTTTTCGTTCACATCGAGAAGCAGCTCTGAGGAGTCAACAGGTGAGGTGGTGCTGGCATCCAGAAGCAGCTGTTCGTGCTGGGCGAGGTACTGGGCTGGGTTCTGCTTGGCTAGCCTTGCACAGTGCAGCAGCTCCCGCTGCAGCAGGGGCAGATTGGCCTGCAAAAGCGTTGCACACGTTAAGAGGGCRGCCTGCCGGCAGTTTCGACAGAGGTGAAAAATCAGAAATCAAAGGAAAGCCTGCTCTGGGATGAACCTCTTGTACGCATCCTCAGTTAGGKTTGTTGCGGTTAGCTGCCTGAAAGCACGCAGCTTCCGTATGGGGTCGGGTCATGGCTGCGGTACGTCATGCATGGAAGGATGGGAGTTTACTTATGAAAAAGGAAAACAAAACTGMAAATGCTGTGAGAAAAATAGGTCTGAGCGCCACATCTTTAAAAAGGGAACAAGCACTGCCCTGGCTGACTTCATCTCCTTTCTTACCATTCAAAACCTGAGTTCCTACAGAGCAGCAGTTTTCAACAAGTGGCAAACCTGCTTCAATATTTGTTTCCCATTCAGACTGCAGCTAGTACTTAGAAATCGTTCGAAACCATAGGATCCAGAGCTCTACAAGTTGCCTCTGTCATCATCCTTCAAGGGCCTTGGGGAGAACAGGATTGCCCTCAGCTTTCCCATTACACTTGCAGTTACACATTAAGATAAAGATTACAACAAAATCTCATGTTCCAGAGCTTCAGTTAATCACCCAGAGGGCTACGACCCTYCTCCCACCCAGACGTACCTTGAAGTATCTTTAACCTTCCTCTCAGGGCCCCACTGAGACTTGGGTCATGGGCTGGAGAGTACCAGGACTCAGACACAGAGAATCGAAAATACTCATTGATCCCTGGGTGACACATTTTGCCCATATACTGGGGTCATACTTCTTGCCAGATTTGGGACCAAGGTGGAACTGTATGACCTTCCCATCGGAGGAGATAGTTACACATCCTGGGAAACTTCTTCCTTTCTTTGCAGTATATGCATACATCGATACTACGATAGCCCAGTCACTTCTCGCCTACTTATTTATGCCATAAGGTGATGTGCTCTAACCTCTCTTGTTCTATGCCTAGTGCACAATGATTTGTTGCCTGGGGATTTTCAAGTATTGGATGAAATTTCATGACCTTTAGTAACTAGAGATAAGACAAAGAACTCCAATGGTCCTCTTTGCTTTGAAATAATTCCGGGGCGGGGGGTGGGAGGGTGGAGGATACTTTTTTTTTATGAATATAAGTCAAAAAGGTTCTGAAACTAATGTTCAGGGAACTAAGCAAAAAAAGCAGATGTTCTGGAAAGTTTTGAGCATAGGATCTTGGTAAATTACTTTGCCAGCATTATAACAATGGCAAATGCTCCAGCACCTGTTGCTGTACCATAAGAGTAGATCCACTGTGCAACAAAAAAAATGCCAGAACAGTACATATGAAGCTTTTCAAGAGAGAAAAAAACCCCAGCAATTGCTATCACTTATTCATCTTAGGATGGTAAGACAGCCGATTGTGGACCATGAAGTCTTTTCAGACCTCCAGAGAACACAAATATTTTGTGAAAGTACCAAAAAATATCTTCTTTCAGTTATTATCTGTCACATTTTTGTCCAGGGCTACTACATAAGACACAGAGATATTGAATGCTTTTGTGAACAGGGTTTTTCACTTGTTTTAACTGGATTGTTATTTTTTAAAAGCTCACACAGAATCACAGTCAAGACATCCAACTACCTAAACTGCCTCACGTGGCAGAAAATGATTGGAGAAGTTGACATATATTTACAAATAAATATCTGGAGGAAATAATAGGATCAGACCTAGGATTTTCGTAGTGGTGCATACCTGGAAGATGTATCATCACATCTCAGCACTCCTGTGAGACAGAAATGTGAAGTCCCCACTTTGCAGTTGATAAATCAAGGAAAAACAACACATTTGCCTTCCTTATCCACTATCACAAACAAAACGGACCTATTTCATACATGGGTATTCCTGGCTCCTGGAGACAACCAAATTTTGAACTCGCTAGCAAAAATCTTGATTTATTTTACTTGTTTTCCTTCTCCTAATGAAATGTTCATTCTTGCTCTTTAACCATAAACRTGAAGATTTGCAGTTAAAGGTACCCTTTATTCTAAATGGACTGAATACATTTTATGTGCACAGATGTGTACAACTTTTAATATAYTTATTAAACATGAATATACTCGGTTTCTTCATTTTTTAGAAATTATTATAGAAAACTATGAATGACATGCCTTGTAATTTGGATTTATAATGGCATCAAGCAACATTTGGACAAAGACCTAAACTCAAAGAAAAGCAATATTTGAAAACTTTTAGTTCAACACAACTACATTCAATCTGCTCAAGAGATTATTCTAAACAATCTTTATCAAACCATATAGTAAAAAGTAACTAGTTTATTGGAAGAAAAAAAATCAGGACCTCCCTAATAGGACTCTAGGTTAAGTGTATAGACTGCTTCTGATCACCATGGCCCCGATACACAACAAGAACTAGTTTTTGGGGAGCTGGATGCAGAATGACGCACCAACATTCTCCCTACTGTGAGCAGGGAGAGATTGGGCTCCTAAGGCAACTCAAGCATCATACTCATACAGACTCTGAAACCAGAATGGCCTTGGACACAGAGGTTTATGCAGAGGTTCAGCTCTGACAGTAGAGGCAGTTCTGTCAACRTGCAGTAGCACATTTCTCCCAGCATCGCTGCTGGTGCCTGCAGACAGACTTCTACACCTCTACATGTCAGAGATACAAACCAGTTCTCAACCAGAAGCCAGATATGTATGTTAGAAAAACACTGACTGCAAACAAACGTGATATTACTGGCTTGCCATCCCCTAAAATGATGCACTTCAGTGTCTGGAATATGCTCCTACTCTTGTTTTGGACTGGACCTTATACCCTTCAAGATTTAGGTAGTGTCTTTGCCTCCTCCATCAGTTTTATAATCAGAGATAGGAAGAGGAGAACATGTTTTTTTACCTGGCTGTCAGACCTGTTTTCCACTTTGAAATGAACTGTTCTAACCAGAAAAGAAAACATCATCTCTGCACCTGCAAAAGAAGCTATAGCTCCAAAAGGCTGTTTTATCATTTCAGTGCTCACTCCAGGTAATTAGTCAGTAATTTTCTGTTGTTGGATGTTCCTACTTTCTTTGAAACTTTACCAACAGAATTTTTTCAGTATTATAATTTAAATTAAAAAGGTTTCCTTAGAATATAGTACAATTAGGCTCTAATGCAAGATTTTATAATTGCAAGTTTAAATAAATTATTTACAGACAAATTTAAAAAAAAAAAAAAAAAAGATTTAAACTGAGACAAATTTTTGTTCAGAGAGCCCAAGTAACTAAAAATTATCAAATCATATATTGATACTGATGCTTACAACAAATATGCACGTCTATTGAAAAACAGGGTGTTGGCAGTACTGAACATGTACACCATGTACCACTTAAATTTAATAGACTAAATCCTGCTTGATATTAATACAGAAAATGTGCACAGAAAGGCTCCCAGCCAATGAAGGTTTCTGCAGGTGAATGATCTTGCCTTCCTCTGAACCAGAATTGGTAGAAAGATAAGCAATTCGATGACTATTTATTAT
>JASVER010000004.1:14761381-14843474 GCA_030449065.1 Oceanodroma leucorhoa | reverse complement strand
CTTTCTTTCTTTCTTTCTTTCTTTCTTTTTCTTTCTTTCTTTCCTTCTTTCCTTCTTTCCTTCTTTCTGTCTTTCGCCTTTTTTTTTTTTCCCAAATGAATATTTTCAGTGTATACGTCATGCTGGTCCTTTGATTTTTAAAAAAAAAATCAGATGTAGAGATTTTGCTGTAACAATAGAGTGAATGTGTGTGGATAATATTACTCACAGCACTGGTGAGAGTTCAAAGGCTGGAATGTCCAGACTAAATATACAGCAGAAAGATCAGTTCTTTAACATTTCAATTAGACAGAAACATGAAACAACAGGCTAGTGACTTCAGCTTCTCGAAATTAAACAGTTTGACACTGCACAGAACACGCATCGAAATTCATTATGCCTTCACAGCTTAAATCTTCTTCTGCTGAAAYAGTGGCAGAAGTCATTCCTCAAACATAGGAGTTGCTTTATAAATGTAGTGGGTCCTACCCTTACCTGGAGGAGGGGGTTATCCTTCGCATGGCAAAATCTAGATCAAGAGCCTTTTTGGAAGAAACAGGTTCCCAAGGATCCTGCTGTGCTGGGGGAGGGCTGGAGCCTTGCCTGTCCTGGGCAAGCTGTGGGATCAGCAGAAGGGGAGCACAGCCCACACAGCAACAGCGTCCTTGCCCCTGCTCTGCATCACTGTCATCCCTGTGGTACCTACTGGCTCTGCTACAGGATGGGCATGGCCGCATCTGGCCACACCTGGGTGGCGGATGCCCTGGTGCAGGGAGCAGGGTGTGCCCATACCCACCCAGCCTGCTCCCGTCCCCTCCTCCGTCCCCTTTCCCACCCTGGTTCACATCTGGGCCCATGGGGACCAGAAAACAAGGTGGGGCTTCCACTGGGGCGGCCACATCACCTTCCTTTGGGGAAGAAAACCAGCTTGGGGAATCACCTGGCTGGGAGACAAGGGTCTTCCCATCTACCCTCAGTTTTTACTGGTTCTTATTGCAATGTTTTTCCTACAGCAAGGCCCTGCCTGAGCAGTGCCAGGAACAGAACCCCCATGGACAATGTGCAGGATTTGACCCTCTCTGTAAAGGAATCCCTCACCCATCTCCAATTACAGGGTTGTCAGCTCACACCTCCTTACCTGCCACCCCAGCTTTGGCCATAGTGTCATACCATAGTATCAGCGCCCTAATAAGAAAAAAGGTTAAATTGTTTGTCTAAGGAATCATAGGGAAATCTCCTACTATCTCCAAGTCCACAATATAACCGGCTGCGTTACTAATTAAATGTCCAGTGTGTGTGTTTCAGGAATAATTGCCAATAAAGCTTCTGCACTGTGTCAGCTCAGTTTCACATACTCCTCTGACATGTTTGCAGTGGCAACTGAAACATTATAGCTCCCTGAGAAAATATTTCTATTATAAGGTATACATACAAACATACACGGTCTGAGAATTGCTTTCATGTTGGAAACAGGATCATGGAGTTTGCAAGAGGAACAGTGATGGAAAGAGAATATATCTTTGCTTTTAAAGCAAGGTGTCTAGAAATGACTCAATTATCTCAGGAAAATAAGTTATCAATTACTATAATTGTTATTTTATGAGCACTACTCATGGACCTGCAGTCTTTGTCCCTCAGAGTTTCCAATCTCGGCATAAACCAGGGGATGACAGATAGCTACACAGGGAAGGGGACTAAAAGGGGGGGGAAAAGACAACACTGGCCATCTTAATAAGCCAGAGTTTTAGTTCTCTATAAGTCTTGAGGATATTTTGTAGACATCACAAAAAGGACTTTTGAGGATGGACATGAAGAAGAACAAAGAGAAGACACTGAGAAGTGTAAAGGGAGTTCCTTCCCTATTGCAAGGGATAGCAAGAGAGAAAGAAGAAAGATATTTGCTTCAAAAACTAAATGTTTTAACAACCAGACGGTGGAAGCTGACAAATGTAATCTCCTTTCCTTATGCAAATCATTCATGAGTCCATCCCAGTTCTTGAAGATGTATTGGTCATTCATCATCTAGAGAAACCATATACAGCTGCACAGATGGTTCACACATTACTTTAGCCATTCTCTATTTTTCAGGGTCTATGCCTAGTAACCCCAGCTTCACGGCATTATTTTGGCTCCCAAACATTTTGAATGAGAGAACTATCTAATGACAAATAGTGACAAACAAATGTCAAACAACTCTTGTTCTCATAGGATTATGGGTATTTAGCTTTGCCAAATCTTCATTTTCTCTTTTCAGCAGCCTCCCAGGAATACTGAAGCAAATTTGAGGATGTGGTCATAGAGCTCCACAAGGGTTTAAGTCAAGCTTTTAGACAAGTGGTTTCATTTTAGGATTCCTGCATTTCACCAGAGCTGGGAAATGGGCAGCCACATAACTCCATGCAGGAGCCAGTGCTCACACAAGACCTGGCCAACTATTCCTGCTGTGGGTCTCATTTCTAGACAATATCAGACTGACAAGCCTCAATGTCCTCCGGATGTAGTGTAAATCCATTTCTTCATATGAGCCTTTTTCCAAAGAACACCACTGCCTCATACACCAAAAAAACATAAAGAAGACTCCAAGGAATTAAGACAAGATTACAAAGGAAAAGGAGATTTTTGTTAATGATTCCCAAATGATAGCCCAAGCACTCTGACTAGCCAAGTGTATTACCTCTTCCCTATTGTATGACACTCCAGTCTGATGGAGAGACTAAACAACAGGGGCAGGAAGGCTTAATTTCCCCATGCTGACACCAAAACATCGACAATTATTCACAGCATCGTGTCAGCACCCCACTTCTGTTTCCTTTTCAGGAGGAACCAGAGATAATAACACAGGCTTAACTACTCTACCAGGTACCATTGAGATGAATTGTTTTTCCAGTTGTGCAAATCACTAACCACTATGTTTTATCATGGCATTCTCCCCACTCCCCAAATTCTGACTCCTGTGCTCCGTCAGACTGTCTCCTAAACTTCTCACATCTTTCTGCTATGAGAGTATTTACAGCAAACCAAAGGTCACTCATCCTACTGGCATGGTAAAATTAAAAGTGGAGTTCAGCTTGCTAKAATGCTCCTACAGAAAGCAACAAATGTTGGAACAAAAATGGAACCGGAGCTAATTCAGCATTTAGAAGTAACCACACTTCAGCTTCACACTCTCACATATTTCACTGTCTCTTGTCATCCATATCAGACAGATACCTAACTATATTTGCCAGAGTACTCTTATGTGGTATATAGCCCATGCTATAGTCAAAGCCATCTGCTCAGACATATTCTCCTGAAGAACTGAGACTGGAGAATGAGAATAGGCAATTAAAAGCAATTCTGTGAGCAAAATTTGCTTTTTAACCTGACCCTTCACAAAAATGCTGATGGGGGTGAGGTATTATCTTGGATTTCCTACTTTAAAAAAAGCCAAGTTCGGATCMCATCATACCAAGCTTATTTCTAACAAAACTCACTGTGATCGTCCACACTGACTTCTTGGCTACTAGTACTCGCTCCATAGCACATCACTAGCTTCACTTGGACTATGTGCAGAAGTAAAAGCCTGAAACATCCACTGCCCAGAATAGTTTTACTTAGCACTGGAAATCAAGAAGTGAGCACAGAGAAGAGAGTTTATGCTAGCCAAGTGTCCTGGTTTTGGCTGGGATAGAATTAATTTTCTTTCTAGTAGTTGGTATAGAGCTATGTTTTGGATTTAGTATAAGAAGAATGTTGATAACACACTAATGTTTTTAGTTGTTGCTAGGTAATCTATTTTTCAAGGACTTTTCAGCTCACATGCTCTGTGAGGTGCACAAGAAGCTGGGAGGGAGCATAGCCGGGACAGCTAGGCCAGCTGGCCAATGGGGTATTCCATACCATATGATGTCATGCTCAGCATATAAAGCTGGGGGAAGAAGAAGGAAGTGGGGGACGTTCGGGGTGATGGCGTTTGTCTTCCCAAGTAAYSGTTACGCGTGAYGGAGCCCTGCTTTCCTGGAGATGGCTSAACACCTGCCTGCCCATGGGAAGTAGTGAAKGAATTCCTTGYTTTGCTTTGCTTGCGTGCGCAGCTTTTGCTTTCCCTATTAAACTGTCTTTATCTCAACCCACGAGTTTTCTCACTTTTACCCTTCCGATTCTCTCCCCCGTCCCACCTGGGGGAGAGTGAGCGAGCGGCTGTGTGGTGCTTAGTTGCCAGCTGGGCTTAAACCACGACACCAAGGTATTCCAGTTTTCAAATCTAGATTTTCTTGGGGAAAAACTAAGGGACTGTGCAAGGACAGATGTGAGGTCTTGGAATTTGAATCTAATCTCGTCAGATGCCCCATTACAATCTAGTGAGACACATTAATGTGAACAAATGTGATCAGTCTGGCAGCATTCTCACGCAAGCAGAAATGCTAGCTTCACGGGAATAATTAATAGCCCTTTTCTGCCACTGGGCTAAACAAGGAGAAAAGAAAAAGAACAGGGTGAGATGAAAAGAGGATACAAGGTAGATGAAGAGGATACAAATGTGAATTTGGTAATGACAGATTTCTATAAGGACATACACTGAAGAAAAGACCGAGARCATCTAAACAGAGAGGGTGTTGTGAAACGAGTCCAAACAGGATTTTGATCACCAAGAAGGAAAATGCAGGGAGAAAGCCAACAACAACAACCTTAAGAGTACCTAGAAATTCTAAACCAAAAGGCTTGGGCTTGTGCATGCTTTCCTAGATGTTCAGCCTGAGACAGAACCAAACAGCAAAAGAAGAGAGAAACAGAAAATACTACTGAGCAATGCCTTCAGTTAGCCATCTGCTGGCAGCAGTCTAACAAAGAACTGATTACTCAGCTCTGTGATGGGTGTGAAATTCATTGGATAAAGTTTTCCATATGTACATGCCCTCCTCTCCCCCAGATAATCAGCTCTTCTAAAATAAATCAGTGAGGTCCATTCTCCCTCTCCAGCTGAGAGATTCCCATTAGTCCCACAGCATACTGCTCCCTTCCCACACCAGTGCCAGACTGGTAAGTGCCCAGTTTCACACGGAGCAGAGGGGGTCAGTGCCTCAGGCCAAGCTAAGGTACAGCAAGCTCCAAAACTTTCATGCCAGTTCTAACAACCAGGTTATAAACTTTTGAAAAGTATGAGTTCATAATGAAAATACTAACACACCAAATCCTATAATACTCACATTTACTGTATGAAGCTTTATATTATCCCATAAAAATAAATAAAACACATCAGCTATCACATAACCATGGGATTTCTTCCTGTTTTTTGCTCAGATCACTGTTTTCCATACAGAGGAAAGGGGTGATTTTTGTTTTATCTTACAGTTTAATGTTTTTCTCTTCTTTTTTTGAACAGACTTTTGCTGTGATGCCTGTAATCCAGCTCTCAGGCTACATAGTTTCTTCTGATATACTGTGATCAAGTCCCAGCTGGTTGGTCTAGTTTCTTCACGTGTATCTCTCTAGATAAAGCCTTTGCAGGAGGGAGAAGATAGAAATAGAGTTGCCACAAGCCTTGGATTTGGCTAGTTTATCTTGCACCCTACTCCACTTTGCTGAAGGACATTAATTGTCCTGAGGTCTCCGTGGCCTGCACATTTTTTTCCTTTTTTTTTCCCCTCTATTACCCTCCCACCAGCAGAAATCATAACCGTGTGAGCAGCAACTGCCAAAAGGCAGTAATTCATAATCAGCAGAGTGATTACAAAGGAGCCAGCAGCAATGCTGAAGTTTACAGCACTTCCTGCGCACAAAACTACATGGTAAAAAAATCTGCAGCAGAGAGTAAACAGGCTTAATGGGCTCCAGTTTAATTTCTTTTTTATAATCCTGTAGTGAGAGTATATAGTGCTTGGAAAAAGTGCTATGCTGACAGCAGAGAAGATGCAAGCGCTCTGCTTAGCTGCACAGCTGCACAGCACGTGGACACCAGAAAGTGCCCCACCTACGTGCCCAGGTCACAGTGGGCATTGCCCAAGGTTGACCCTGCAAGGCTGCCAGCCCCACTGCAGCAACAGCCTGACTCCCACCCCTGGGAATGCCCTGTCACACCGGCTACCCAGGACACAACGGCATATTTGCATTATTGAAAAAGTAACATGAGCAATACGAGGCCACTGAAAAGCTTCAGTGATTTTGCTACCCTTTTTCAAACAGACTGCATTTCCAGATCCCAGGCATAGAGGATGTTCCCCGTCTGGAGCTTCACATATGCAAGAGCCAATGTGTTTTTCTCTTATCCTCTCTGAGCTTCCTCGGGGCTCCCGCAGCCAGGGAAAATTCCCCGCTAGGCTGGCTCCAGTGCAGACCAGCTACTGGGAGGAATAACAGGTTACAGAAAGCTAAAACCTTTGAGTCACCTGACATGATTAGGGAGAAAAAGTCAGCTCATCCTCCATATCCTCTGCCCCATCCAGTCTTTACGCTGGATATATCAGGATGTGGAGAAAAACTACTAGCACTGACAAGGGACTATCTCCTACACAGCAGTGGAAAACCACGAAGAAGATATATCTCTCTCCATCGCTGATTTTAGTAAGTGCACCCTTCCTCACTCTTTTGCCAGATGCAAAAATGGGGCACACAAAATGAGACTCAAAAAAACCCCCAAAGCCCCATCCATTTATAAGGGAGTGGAAAAAAGAGATATCAAAAGGAAAAAACCAAAACACACATCATACTCACTGTAAGACCTATACACTTCAACTTTTCACATCTGGAAAGATATTTATTTGTCAAACAGACAGGCTGCAAGGGATTCCCTGTCTTTTTAGCTTCTAGGGTGAAAAGACTGCAAAACCTCTCTTTTTAAACAAAGGCCTTTACCACAGTTTAGGTCTGCTTTTCTAAGAGATCAAGAAATTTATACTTTTAATCTCATGTGATAATCATGGAGCTGTTTAACTCTAAATACTGCCTGAGAGTGTGAGTTGAATTTGTTATGGCCCCATTAACTGTTCAGGGCTGCCTTGACATCCCAGCCAGGGGACGGTGAAGAGAATTCCTGAGGCAGGGTAACAGCCCTGGTTTAATTTTCCCTAAAGCAATGTGGAGGGATTGGGTGACTCTTTCATCAAGTCTTGTAAACACAGAAGCCTTCAAAATTGTYTTTTGCATTTAGCACTTAGGAAAAATGGCCTTGTCCTTGGAGGGCAGCAGGGATGGTGGATGGTCTGCCTCAGTTTCCCTGGGAGCAGAGGGAAGAGACAAGAAAACCCTCAGTCTGATAAGGATAATGATCCCAGCAAATGTTCAGCCTCATGAGCTAGAAAAGAGGGTTGATGATACACTCTTGGATCTTTCATTGCAAATAGTCCCCATTGCTGGGGACAAAATGCCAGAGCGACCACTTCCAGAAAGGTGACCTGTATCCCAGGTGCCACTGGAAGAGGAGCTAGAGCCCACAGTGGTTGTCACTCCCAGGGAGACAGTCCTGAGGAGAAGTCACGGGCTGAACTGCCAACCCTAAATGCCCCATGGGCTTTAGTTTTGCAACCTGAAACACAGTCACTGTATGACATCTCCTGTTGCATCACCAAGAGCTGGACACTTAGCTACAACAGTGGACATTAGATACAACAGGGGATACCTTCACCTTCAACCTTCAACATCTTTGAAGGAAAATAAAACCACAGGAAGAAAAGACTTGGAAAAAATGGTCAAAGTAAAGTATCCACCACGTGAGGATTCACTCAAGAAAAGGAGTTTCTGAAGCAATGAAAAGGCCATCAGAAACACTTTGCCTCTCAAAGCAGGGTATCTAAAAAGAATTGAATGTGACAGACATGGCACAGGCATACTGTAGGGGTACTGCAAGAGCTACAAGTCTCCAGTTTTCAATATTTTCAGAGAATATATATCTGCAATGTGAATGGGAATGTGGACAAGTGTCGACGAAGAACTTTTAGATTTTTCTTTTAGACTCCAACATTTATAAAGTTGAGATATCTATGTATACAGATGGTATACATAGATATCTAGGTATYTGCAGGATCAGATCACTATGGTTTGTATAAACCTTTTTACTTGTTTTGCACTGCTTTAGTTTTGCATTCACAAATTGTTACTTCCTAATGAAAAAAGCATGAGGACTAGTTTTTTTTATTGTTGACCACTGTAGGCCATCTTCAAAACATGAGCCCAGTTTTACCCAGAAACTCAGCCTGACCTGGAGAGATTTCAAATGACTCAGCCATAGAATGAGCCACATGACTGACATCAGGGTGAAAAGCACTGGATAGTTCACGAGGTGTTGACAATAACTCTGACGGCACATAACCTTGATGATGTCCTGGGTTGTTTCTTTGAACGGCTCACAGCTTTCAGAAGCTGCCTAAAGGAGAAATGGACTGTGTTTTCATTTCCCTCTCTAGAGGAGAGAGCCCTGCAGAGAGGTGACAGGAATGAGGCGAATGCTAAGGAAAAAAAAAAAAAAAACCAAACAAAAACATAAAATAAGATTCCTCAGAAATTTCTAAGCAACATTGCAGAAGAATAATTCCACCATGTGTTCAAGAGCTTCTCAGACTGCACTGTCCAATCTGGACCTAAATGCACTTTTTGCAAAGATCCAAAGCTTGCAACGTGGCGAAGCTAAGTACTGTGCAGACAGACCCAGCCGCACCAGAAGAATATGACTCAGGATGTCTTCATCATCTCTCCAGGCAAGTTTTTAAACAACTAACTTTTCTGACACACTGTAATAAAGATCTGCAAAAGGAAGAGCACCAGCAAGGCAGATAAAGAATTTTATTCAGAGGCATCGCCTGAGAATAATTTAAAGACCTAAATGAAGGGATTCCAGAACATTGTAAATTATGATTCACATCACAACCTCTAGCAGTCACAGTTCAGGGTGATAAGAAGTTGATTAAGGAGTGCCCACTTTTAAGACATCGTAGAAACTGAATTAATTCACACACAGGATTATTTTTTCAATTCACGCCTGTAGTGATTGGTGAAATAAATAGAGAAAGCTAGGAGCTGCTGTTTTGGGGCAGGAAGGGGAGAAAATTGCTCCATTTGAAAATTTCTATATTCTTTGGCCTAATACCTGAAACAGCAGTCACAACATGCCGCACACTCTTCTACTGAATGAGGGAAGGGATAGTAGAAATGTCCTATCCCGCAGCACCCCAATTCTGGCTGCATACAGAYCTTTCTGTACTGCTCCGCTGTCTGGAGAGTAATGGGACAGAGGGAACTAGGAACAGGATAAAGGTAGTAATTACAATAAAATATCAGCATTTTTTAAGTTAAGTGTCTGCACTTAGGAGGAAAAAAAGTCTTGGGTTTCAAAGATGCTATTGCAGGCTTTTTAAACTGCATGCAGTAATACTGAGAAACTATCATGCTGAAGATGCCGCAAATTTCTTTGGGAAGATTTTATGCAGCAGTTGACAGATATTATTATATGTATGTATGTTTGTGTTCTATACAAAAATTCCCATGCTGTGGTATTATGTTACAAGAGCTCATGAGAATGTGGTGGAATGGTGAACACTCATCCATCACCTCCCAATGGACTGCTCAGAAGTCCATTTATTTATGACAAGGTAAAATCATTTTGCTGTTTTCTGGCTAGTAGCAAAAAAATGGAACTGCACAGTACACTTGTATTTGTAGACCTACATTTTTAAAAATGACAAGTTAGATGTCCAGCGTGAGAAACTTTTTTAAAAGTTACTTCATCTTTCCCTCAGAGCTGGATGTCTGCTTTGTCTCTCAAAAGCAGACCCTTTCTGAGGTTTATGGAGGGGATCCAAATCAGATCTCTTTCAATGTGTAGGACCCAAAATCCAGACAATTGAGGACCGTTTCATTCTGTTGCCTCTTCAGCACCATATTTTTCTTAGAGAAATGGAAAAGTCAAACTAATTTACACTGAACTACACCATTATTATTATTAAATTTAAGTAGGAACACATAAAAAACAGAAAAGATAGATTGTACAAAATCTACAAAGTTTGTATCCACTCAGAAAAAAAAGATAAAGCTAAACTCTATTGTGATAATTACTTATGATCAGAGATTTTTCTTCATCGGGAAATCTATTACCATACTCACTATTTGCCTTTTGGCTCAGGTAATTTTCTTTTAATTTCCTAAAAACAATAATCTTTCCAAACGTCTTATTTGTTTTGGCAACTAACTTCAGCCTATTTATTTTCTTCAAATTTATATACCTAAGGTAAAAAGACCTTTGAGAGGCAGATTTTGTTTTCCAGGGTCTTTTGGAGGTTACAGCAGTAAATTACAGATTCTAAACTAATATGCATATAAGAAAGTAACAGAACTTGGAAAGTGGCACACTTAAAAATATTAGCAGGTAAGGACATAATAAAAATTAATAATGAAAAAGGCACAAGATGGTGTGATGCTTCCTCAGGGCTGGTTTTCTGATTTCAGAAGCAGCCAATATTGAATGCTCTGGAGAGCAAGGCAATTCATCTATTTCTACAATACTTCGCTAGAAAGCAAATGTTGGCCTGACCCCAGCTGGTGATTAGGTTATACTGAGGAGTTTGAGGATTGATAGCCCTTGTCATTTTAAATTAGCACTAAATGTAGTTGAGGATGTTATTCTTATTTGGGTAAATATTGCATTCTTTTTGCAAATCATCTATATTAAGGTATTTGTCTCATAAAATAGATTGAGGTTCACTATTAAACTATGTGCAGTATAAAAAATAGCGCATGTAATTCATTTTTACAAGTGTTGCCTTTAACTTTCATCAGTAAGAGCCCTTGACAGGCCATTCAAGATTTTCCAAGCCTCTATCAGCTCCTATCTTTTTCTTTCTTCCCCTTTCCGTATTAAATAGACAAGACTTCTGATCTAACACCAGAAAATGACAAAAAACATTCATCTGGTTTGTGTTTGGAGTCTGTAACATCCTTCACAGAGTTTTCTCTTTTGGTGGAAGATTTACTGTTATTTCACATTTATCCAGAATAAATTATGCCAAATATAATATACACATAGATATTTCTCCAAGAATATATCAATCCATCTACTCTTACTTGTGAATGTTAAATACTTTGGAATAGCTTCTTCCCAGGGTGTGCAGGGGGGGGATTGTTAACATTTTCCAGCCATCAGCCTTGTTTTATTTAAGTTTCAACTTATTTGAATACCTGTAGAGAACCGTATTCCTCTTCATCAGCTTGATCATATCACCACAGCATGGGTAAGGCATTAGGAGACCTTTTGTCCAGTTGTGCTAAATGCAAAAATCATGACCCCGGGAATGAGATAATTCTTCGCCCAGGGAAGGACAAGTGCCCATTAGAGACTTCTTGGGTGCATTTTTTGTGACTGGAGTGTTCCCACCTCACCCACCGCTACAGGTCCGGCACATCTTTCCTAGCGACTTAAAAGGAAGTATATCACTTTAAGTGACTGGCTACGCTAGCATTTAGCTTTTGCTCTAATACAATCCTGGAGAAAACGCTTAATTTTAAGCATTAGAGTAATTCCACTGACTTCAGCAGAGCTTTTGTATGCTTAGAAGAACGTATGTATATGTGTTTTGTCGTATTTTGACAATAATAGGCAGTCACCGAGGCATTAGATGATGTAGATTAAATATATAAGCCACTCATCTTCCAGCAACTCCCTTCTCTTGAAGACAATTTAAAATTTTGTGGCTGATGCATGGGAGATGGGAAAATACAATGAGGAAAATGTCACACGTCTCCTCAGAATTGTTAAATATCCTCAGCTAGCTTTTCTTATTATATTTGCCCCTTCAGAAACATGAGGCCTACTAATTAAGCAAGGACTGGAGACTTGTCAAGATTATGAGAGTACTGCTATGACATAACCATAATTCTTGATGACATTTCACTTTCCCCATCCAGAAAAATCTATCACACTTTCTGAGATGTGACCTTCATCTTGTTAAATGAATACTATAGCAAAGAGCTCATTTGACCTCTTACCTGCCCTCCCCTCTCCACCCTCCGCCTGGCCTCAGCGAGTCTGTCAAGCTTGTTTGCTTCATACTAATTAGCTTGATTTCTTTGACTATTTTTACTTAACACACTACCTCTGGTTTTGTCTCTCTTTTCACTTTGCATGTAGCTCTTTGGACCACACGCTTTCTCCTTTCCGACTATCTAACTTGCCCATCAGCTTGCTCTCTTTTTTTCTTCAACCTCGGTGTGAAACTCCTTATTTAGCCACACGTTTGTCTTTTCTTGGTGCATTCCTTGCTAATAGAGGAGCGGTCCACACGGTTTTCTTTCTCTAGTCTTTATTTCTTGGGGTTTTCTGTTCCCTTAGTCCCACTCCTGAGCCCATTTGATTTTTATGACCGTGTACCTCATCCTCTGGAGAAACACAAGTCTGACTCCAGCATCTTTTTGTTCTCCTTCTCCTCATTTAGCATTCATTTTTGCTGCAATCTCAGACCTAATGAGATGGTGATCAATGCTTCCCAAGTTGCCCCCTTTCTACATGTCTTCARTCATACCTTGGCTGTATAATCTACTATGCTCTTCTTTCTGTCAATTGGTGAGTGTATATAGTTAATGTTAAAAGCAATCTGGAACCACAAAACAAAGCTTTATTTTCCCCTCCGCTTAATAAAGTGGGACCTACCTTGGTAATTACAGAACTTCCTTTGCATCCTTTCTCATGTGAATGCTGTGATTTATATGTTTATTTTTTTGCGGAGTCACTTTAGAATCCAGCTCTTTCTATTTTGGAAACTCAATACATTCCAGCTTTCAGCCTACTCGAGGAAAAAAGCAAAACAAGTATGACAAAATACCCTTTCACACACAATTATCTACCAGGCAATCACTATCCCATAATATTATCTCACAAAATAACCAGCTCTCAGGCAACATTACCTTATCCCTGCAATCTTTGTGTGTATGTCTTTCTTTTACAAGATACTCTGGATTTCACAGGTGGTGGAGGGCACCTTGGGATGCCGTGGTTGGTTACCATTGTAATTAACCAAATTTAATCAGTGCTTGCATAGAGTTCTGGAGCAGACACRAAAGCCCTGTGACGCCAAGTGAAAACATTGAGCCTCCTCTCTGCGGGTGAAAACCCAAGGCTAGAGCTCCTCAAGCTGTACTGATTTACAGCAGCATAGGGCTTCTCTGCTTTGCCTGTGTTCAGGAGAAGGGTCTTCACCTGACTTGTTGACTGTGATGATAAACTATCTTCCCACAAAAGAAACTAAGGTGAAAATCACGTCCACACCTTTGGCTCAGCCAAAGGCTCCCATTTAACTTCCAGAAAAGAAAACTTGGGGTTTCTCTAACCCAGTCATAAACAAATGGATTTTGCCCTAAGGACTGACAGCAAAAAAGATGAGTCCCATGTCTCAAAAGATTTTGAGGTTTTGACTTTTTTTAAGCCTTACCGACTCTGCTCCATCATGTGCCTTTTCCTTTGTACATTACTTGTCTTAGACTGGTAGCTCTTTCTGACAGCTTGTGTGTTATATTTGAATGCATTTTCCACACTGTACGCGCTATGACAACACAAATCATCCAGACGGATTACGAGGGAACGGCACAGTTCATCCTCTTTGCACCACAAAGCAGGGCCGAAGGGGCTGTGGTGGAGGGGAGGCTGCTGGAGCTCCCTCCAGGGTCTCCCCTGCCCAACCTGGAGCACTGGGGCACCGGGGAAGAGTCAGCGTTTCACTTCCAGGACTTCAGGGGCTTTGGGGATCCGCACAGGAGATGAAACCAATTTATGATCAGACCTCTGCACATCTGTGCCATTATGGAAAGGTAATAAATATCAGGGAAGGAAAGGATATCGCACACTTGATTTGAGAAAAACTGRAAGTCCTATGCCACAGGCCAAATATAGAACTCCATTAACCATTGTGAAGCACTGTTGATGAGGAGAGTAAAAGAACAGCCCAGRAGGAAATTAATAATTCTGTATTAAGTGCAGGGCTTGGATGGTGTTTGGTAAATAAAGCCTGGGGTCATGCATTGACTGATGGGGAAAAACAAAATATTGAATAACTACCAGTTCAGCAAACACCATCCATCCTGTGCAGGGAAGAAAGCCTTTTGCCTATGGATTAAAGAGAATATTATCACTTGATCAAAATTACATCTGAACGTTATGTGCACAAAGGAGTTAAATAAATTTCCACATCAGGTTCAGTTCTTCTGTTCACTAATTTTGGGGCTCTTCACAGTTTTCTCTGAATGTAGTCCTTTTCTATATTTTCTTAAGTAGTTGGTATCTTTTTGTTGTTGTTGTTTCACTAAGAAAGTTTAAAAACAAGTAGCTTACATGAACCTACGTCAGCTTCAACATTATCCAAGTTTACTTACATTTCTAAATCTTCTGGTTACAGCAAGGCTTGTAGGTTAATTATAGTATATCGTGGGAGGAAAAGACTTGGATCTTTGTGCTGAAGGATGGAGAAAGGCTGTCTCTACGCCTCTAACAACTTAGAGGTGTCTGGGTCAAGCATCACCTTTCTCCACCCTCATACTGGAAAAGGGAGAGCTGGTCCAGCCCTGCTTACTGGGGAGTGCAGCTAAGGTCCGTCTCCTTCCCTCCCGCTGAGACTGTGTCCTGGTGCTCCTGCTGCAGCCTGAGCTTCTGCTGCTGCTGCTCCTGGGGTGATGGCAAAGGCATGGCCCTTCTCAGTATTCATGTTCAGTCCTTCCAACGCCATAAACCCAGACCCAAGCCAGGAACATAAAATTTTCAAAATTTGAATCTTACCCAAAGCTCTAGCTGGCATTTTGGAAGGGGTGGAAGGGAGCACAAGGAAAAGAATAAGCACCATTCCCTCTGTTTTGAGCCTTTTTCTTGCCAAATTTCAAAGGTATTTTGCAYAAGATAGACAGCTTAGAGTTTCTAAAGACGAAGATGAAAACAAAGATGGCAAAGAAGAGGAAGGAGATACATGAGGAGGAGAAGGAGGAAGAAGAGAAGAAGAGGTTATCACAGAAAACCTTCTGGAAAGGTACACAAATGGTGTTTCACTACCTGATCCACCATAATTTTCATCCAAGCCAACAAGACTGACTGCTTAAACTGGGCTTTACAGAGACAAAATTGCACATAATAAACGACTTGCRACCAAAAATTAGAAAGACATACCACTAATGGAGAAGCCTCTGAGGTGAATGTGGGAAACTGATAAACAGGTGTCAGCGCTGAAAAGAGTTGGTGAAAGGAACCGAGGCAGTGCAGGGCTGGAGCGCTGGGAAAAGCAGGCAGACACCAAGCCATGGAAGCGATGACAAGAAACAGAAGTCTGCCCCAGAAAAGCTGATAAGCTCAGGGTGTAACTCAAAATTTAAGGATTCCAGGGGCTGATTTTAGTATTTTACTACTTGAGCAAACTACTTGGAATTAATAAGATAATACAAGGAACAATGTCATTCAACACAAAGATTGGAAACGACAATCAATATAAATCTGTGCATCCTCTTTCAGAGCAGTGATCATAGAAGCTAATGAAATGCAGATAAGTACATTAGGGTTTCCTCTTTTGGTGCACCCTCTTATCCTGTCATTTAAAACTCAAAATCAATCCGAGTTACCTTAAGTGGCAATACTGTATCTTTAATGCTTGATTCATTTGTTTTGAAATACAGTCAAAATAATAATTTGAAAGGGAAATTTGAAAATGTCAGATAGTAAATGCATATTTTACTTATTTTAATGTTTGTTGATTTGAGGTTTTGAGGGCAACATGGTAAATATTCAGTTTGGCTGGCACAAACTGTGCAGGAATCTAATAGAAAGCAATATTGTTGAAAATGGATATCAATTGAAAACAGAGAGCAGTGTCAACTATTCCCCACTGGGAGCAGACAACAATAAAACAAGTCAAGCATTACACAGTTGAGCCTGCCAAATGTCATTAGAGTGTAGAAAAAAGTAAAGGCGCATACGAAGGGGGGGAGGTGGAAAAAGCACTCGCCTTATTTATATTTTTTCCCTGGACAATTTAGTAAGATAAAACTGGGGGGGAAGGGACAACCCCGAAGTTTAAATTCATTATAATGGTGTTGTCAGATAATTTGAGGAAACATATCATCCTATTTGGAATTAAGAAAACCAGAAAGATAAAGCAACGCAGTTTAGTGTCTCTCAATTGCAAAGACATCTCCCAACAACTGCACACCAAATTACATGGGAATGCAATTTTAATTTTTAAATATCTTTTTTTTCCTAAGTCTTAATACCGAGATTATAGTATTAGGGGGAATAATTAGGAAAATTTATTTTAAGCTCTGCTGAAACAACGATTAAAAAAAAAACCAACAACACCACAAACCCAAACCCACGAGGAAAGGCTTTTTACACCGCACGGTTAAGGGGAAGGTTCAATATTTGAAGCAACCCCTGGCTAAGAGAGCTGCGGAAGGAAGGACGCTGCGCTCCCAGAGCCCCGCACCGCCGCCCCCGCCCCGCCCCGCCCCGCTCCGGCGCGGCGCGGGCGGACAAAGGGCGGCGGCGGCGGCGGGTGCGGGTGCGGGCCGCGGGCTGCAGCTCCACCTAGTGCAGCGCCGGCAGCCGGCTSCCCGCCCGCCCCTGCAGAGCAGCCCTCGCCAGAGGGGAGCTGCCCCGGCCGGGGTCCCGCCTCGCGGCGGCTCTCACCCCCTCAGAGCCATTGGCGGGATTTCGGAACAACCTGCAGCTCCAGCGGCTGCTCTCCCCGGCGTCTGGTGACGAGCGCTCCTGCTGTGCCCGCCGTGGCCCTGTGTGCGCAGGAGAGAGGCACCCAAGAGCATCCCCGCGTTGTGTTAGGGACGGTAACAGACCCACCGACTAAGTATGAAATGTGCAGTTAAGGTGCATGGACTTCACAGAACTGTGCCAKCAGATCACGCATTAAATCCGGAAGGCCCAGAAACATAATCTCCCAGCGCTGGGGTGCCTCTCTGATGAACTCCCAGATGAGCTGCAGTACCAAAAATCTAGCTTAGCCCCTTACAGAAATATTTGTAAACCTACCAAGTTTTAATTGCAATCCTGACTGCTATTGTAGGCATGGAAAGCAGATGAGGATTTCTTTGAAATTAACCTTCTCCAAGACACTTGGATTTACAGGTCTCAACAATTGTGTAATTTGGTAGTGTTTCTGCTTCGGGGCTCAATTTTTGGCACCTGTTTTTACCTGACATACAGACAAGCAGGTTCATCATTTGGATTGCCCTTGTTCTGTTACGTGTGCCTATGCACACCTCTAGCAGATCCAGGTTTTCCCCATTGCTCTCAGTATCAAATAACCTTTGAAACCAGGAGTTTCTGCTTCACTGACTGCAACTTGAATTTGAATAAAGCACCTAGCACTTGTTTGAGCAACCTTTTCAGACATACTACTTTTTAGCTCCGTATTTAATGTCTGGTGATAGACACACAGTCTAGAAAAAGCTTCATTTCTCTATCTGCTTCAGACAGAGACTAAAGTTCTCCTTCTCACCTAAGAGCAAAATGTGCTCCCGAGCTCATCTCCACCCATCTCTGCCCTGCTGCAGATCCCCACTGGTGTCCCTGCAACTCAGGCAACCACGGAAGACCTGCCTGCTCACGCTGATCAGCCACCGCTCTTACCTGAGAGTACCTGATCTGACTTTTATAGTGTATTTGGGTCTTCCTGAAATGCCTGGCAGCAGATAGTGTATCACRCAAGGTATCACAGTATTGAAGTGAAATACAATCATCGCTCCAAAAGGAACTTTATGGTTTACCCAATTCAAAGACTTTATTAAGAGAAATTACAATCTGCTGAGAACTACAATATATATTTGCAAAGTCAGTTAGCTACATAGTTGCATAGTAAAATCATTTAATCGTGGGTCAGAATAGCTGGCTACACATTAAGCCCATAAAGCAGGGACCAGAAATACCTTTACCATGTGTTAATGTAGTTGATAGATCAGAACTACTCCTCTGGAACTAAAAGAGGCTGCATCCTGTTAAAATTCCCACATCCCCATGGCAAATTTTATTTCCTTTTGAATTCAGTTGTAAAAATTGGAAGCAAGGAAATTCACAGGCCGAAACACTGTCTAGATAACATTAAGGGGCATGTTGCTTCCAAAGCCTTGCGTGGGTTTTAGCCACATGTCTCCCACTGATTTTAATGGGATTTGCATGGCTAAAATCCTGTGCAGTGCTTTGAAAATGTATCCCTAAGGGTCTGTAATGAATTCATAAAGCCCCAGAATTTCTGAGTTAAAACCAAAATACAGTGTTGGCTGATTTTAAAGGCTTGTTACCACTCTCCTAATTAAAATACAGCTTAGTTYGGTAGAAGGTCTATTCTAGCTTGTGTATAGCATATACATGTATAATATAATGCTAGTACATGTATAATTTAAATGGTTGTGTTATTTACACTACAAAAGAGCTGTGTTATATGCACTTTCTAATTTTCATAACAATTTCATTATACATTGGGTAGTAAGCCCCAAACAATGGATAAAATTGCTACTGTTTTTTCAATGAGCTCATAAATGTCATTGAAGAAATTGCTGTCGTGTTAAGGGTGAGTTGGTTTTGTGGTGCACTTACACGACTTATTGACAGAACAGTTTGTTCAATATAAGATTACTAAATTWTTCTTTAAAATGTTTTACATAGCATTATATGATTAAGGATCAAGAAAACTAACAACACAAATCAATATCTCACAAAATGTTGGGTTTCTGACGAATGCACAAAATTAAGGAAAGTCAATGGGAAASCTGCTTCTTTCTCATTCTCGTGCCTCACAAGAAGGATCTCGGGTCAACACTGTCATTACATTAAGTGGCCCATGAACAGCCAGTATGTCGGGTCAGCAGAGCAAACTGGTGCTACACACTGTAAGCCAATTTCTTAATGCTTTGCATTACCATGCCCACCAGATTTGCAGGTAAATTTATCTGCATCTTTGGAACTCCAAATCTATTCCTGCATACTGTCTCCTCTTTCACTCACACTCACTAGAGTTGTATAATGTTATATTTGATAACCACCATATAGAAATAATACCCTAGTCTCATGTAGCTACCAGCGTAGGCAGGCATTTTAGCACGTCCTCATTTGTCATATGAGATATTCAATTGAACACACGTAAACAAATCTGATTTTGCGTAAGCAAACAAATACACCCAAAACACTTGCCAGTAAAATCAGTAGGTATAAGAAATTGCAACCCAGCTTTGCAATTGTCTCCATTTCTTCTGTCAAGCTTAAAAAATCACTGAAACC
Organism: Oceanodroma leucorhoa; assembly: GCA_030449065.1. NCBI lineage: Eukaryota > Metazoa > Chordata > Aves > Procellariiformes > Oceanodroma > Oceanodroma leucorhoa. The sequence goes on along the minus strand of JASVER010000004.1, from coordinate 14,824,279 downwards.
ATCTTTGCCCCTGCAACAAGGTAAAATAAGTCTTGGGAGCATTAGTTTTAAAAACACATTCAGGAAAGAACCAGCTTTCCAGATTCCAAGTTAAACAATAGTAAAGCACAACAATCATCATCAGCTGAACTAGCCCAATGCKCAAAAGCAAACCATCTCCCAGCAATCCAGTCCTTTTAAAATTTCTTATTTCATGTTTTCCTACCAACAGGACTCTTAATATATGGAAGTTACCCTGAAGGATGAATAATCCCTGGCAGGTGTTCTTTAATGAGGACTGGTTCCATAGCTCAGTGGTCCACAAACTGTAGCCCATGGCTCTGTAGTGGCCCAAAAGCCTCGGATAAGTAGTCACAAATGGACTATAGACTATAATAGACAGAAAAATGTGCAAACTTACATTGTGTCCAAGCATTCTATGCTGTTATTTTCCATGTAGTTTTTCTAATTTGCCATGAGGAAGTTTTCAGCAAAGTGCAATTTGCACAGTTGCTCTGGGCCCTGCTTTGAAAAATGCCCTGGTAGGTTCCTCAAAGGGCACATGGCAGCTGAGGGTTAAAGGTGGTTCAYTGGTCTAGAAAAGCCTTGGGGGCCATTGCCTTAGCTAATTCTGGGCAATGTATTTCCTCTGAAATCATCAACCCTTGCGTTTTAACTCTGATACTCATTACCATTCTTTTTAAATACCATAAAAATTAAAGATAACAGTGCATGAACCCTGAAAGGCATTATCCCTTGGCCTCACATATGCATAAGATTTCTCCTCCTCTCCTTTTTTCTTTTCCTTTCTTCCTCCCCTCTAATCTCCCTTCTCGTTGATTGGTCTTTGATAAACAATAACATACAAGATGCAAAACTCACACAGGCAATCACACACACAAGAGTAAAACCATACAAGAGGCAGTGTCTATGCACTGCTGTGAGCTGCCCTCTTCTTCACTTGCTTTACTCTTAATTTGGATCCCTGAGGAATTTTTCTGTTTGCCAGAGACACATTGGACCTTTCTGATTGAACATGTTTTAATTCTTCCGGGGGGGGGGGGGCCCAAACAAAAACAACAACAACAAAAAAACACTCTTTGATTTTGAAAGAAAATTGTAATCTGTATATTCATCTCTGAGTCTGTCTTTGTCAGCAAGGCTGGAAGAATATGCTCTGATCAAATATTTGGGTGTATGCTTTTCATTCTGGGGCTGAGGACCTAAGCTCCATGACATATCTTGGATGGTGGCCAAGTTTAGATCCCTAATAATTTAAAACAATAACCACCTGCTTCAAAGGGGGGAAAAAAGACATTTCCTTCTTGGTGTTTGCTAGTTTAGGATCAGCAAAATCTTTCACTGCATCAAATTGAAATGTAATAGCTGTAAGGTTGAGAATTGAAATCTTGCACTAAGCACTTCATTGCTGCAGGCTTTCAATTTTTTGTGTGTGTGTTAAAATCACAGCCATACAAAGTCTTTTCAGATCTCTGAGTTAGGTGCTTTGCCTCATAAGACCTGTCACTTAAGAGTTGTAAAGCCTACCATTATCGGCCTTATGATGAGGTCTAAATAGAATATGTGTGTTTATACACATCCATCATTAGATGTGTACATTTGCAAAGTAGAAATACCTATATGTCTATTCTGGTAATTCTTACAGCTACAGTATTTTAGACTAAAGACCATCCCAGATCAATCCACASCCATTTCAGACCCAAGCAGATTTTAAACATCCATTTTTGAAGAAATGAATAGCCTTTTTCTGACCATCAGTTGCAAAAGGAAAAAAGTGCCTTTGCAGCCACATGAGATGGGAGCTGGGTGAAGGTCATCCTCAGAGAGCAGCACTGCTCCTTGGCTTGCTTTTGAAGCCACACAAGCTTCCCCCAATCCTGTTTCACTGCAAACGCAGCACGTCTCCCAGGTTTCCACCAGAACTGTCAGACTCTTTTTCATTCTCCAAGTGAAACAAGGTTTTGGTTACTCATATATTGAGTTTCCTTCAAAGGGCCCAGCTGGCCTATAGCAACAAACAGCTGGGAAAATGGTTTGATGGTTTATTTCAGGCCACCAGTACATCCCAGGAGATGGGCTGAGAAGCATCATGTCGTACAGGATGAGCTGGGTTCAGGTGCTTGGGAAAATATGAAAGCTAGTTTTGTAGGCAAAAGCAAGGAGGAGGATTTAGTGCAGCAGCCACAGGGTTGGGGCTGATCTCAGCAGCGGGACACAAACCTGTCTCGCAGGGCAATTTTGAGAGGCTGGAGAGTGGCACCAGGGCGTTGGGGACAGTGGGACCAAGCTCTCCTGGACCCGAGGTGCACGTGTGGCTTCTAATTAGAGGTTTCTTAACAGATTCACTAAGGCACTGCCTGAGGACTGCCCTCACACAGTCTGCTTTACTGGAAAAGGGTCATATCTGCTACAGGAGATGGTATCTCTTCTGTGCTTCTCCAAGCAGAGTCAGAGACTTGGGCTTCTTTCAGCTACCCAAGGGACCCCAGCCCGATGGCCCCCATACCTCCCCAGGGAAAGGCAATATCTCTAGCTTCCCATCTTTGGGCAATAGCTCTGAACTGGATACTTATGATTTATCGTTCTAAAATGACAATATCTTCTCCCTTTACAACTCTTTAGGCAAAAAATGAGTTCTGGGGAAGGAACAAGGAAAGAATACTAAAAGAGATGTTCAAAGCTGTAGGATTTGCTTGTTTTACATACTCAAAGTAATTTGCTGGGCAAGAAGAGAAAAAAAAGGACTGTATTTTTCCCTCTCCACAGAATCTAGAGGACATGCCTCAGAACTGGTCCAAAAGAAATTGTAATAGAAGAAGATAATATTGTGGCTTCACGTTTTGAGGGCTTTCATGAATGGTGAGAATGATTGTCCGTTCATGTAGATTCAAAGATGGGCTTTTTTTCCTTAACTGCTCCTTGAACAGCACAGTCCRTATTTGACAAGTTAGAAGCATTAGAGAATAAATTCACAGAGATGAAAATAGAATTTCCAAAAAACTTTTCCTTAGACTTCAAAGCAGATAAAAAGGATTCAGGGAAGTTTGATCTTTATTTTATAAGTATGTACAAGAGAAGGCGAGAACGAAGGCAACAGTCAAAGAAAAGTCTAGTTTAATATTTCTCTTGTGAGCATACATAATGAGAAGTGGAACGCCACAATTCCTGGTGTTCATAGGGTAGCAATTCACTGCCATGAAATTATATCTGGCTTCTTAGAAAATTCCTTCACTTCTCTGTGCTTGTCTGAGGTATGACAACCTGCTCTTGAGGCTTGCAGATGATGAGCTGTAGTGGATGGATTATTCCTAGAAAAATTAAAACCTAACAGAGATGTAATCCTTTTTTAAGCTTTCCACCTGAATGGCAGTATATTTTCTCTAGAAAAACCAATAAAGAAATTCATTTTTAAAGTAAAACTTTGTAAATTCTTTCAGTTTATAAGAAGTTAGACAAAAAAGAATGGGTGAAAAGTATTCCTGTTTGAGCAAAAGAGCATTTCAAAGTTTTAGCATTTGCAAAAAAAAACTGATATAAGTGAATGTTGACAAAATGGCAAACAACACATAAAGAAATAAGGCTGAAAAAAAAATTCAGAATTTAACAGAATGCTTTCTTCTACGCTTTTTTTTAAAAATGGATTTTATTCACAGTTCAATGTCAGGGCAGACTAATTACATCCACACCAGGAAATTAAACAATGCCAAGGAGTRTTTCCAGCCATGGCGTTCCATCATCTATATAGATAAATTGTCCCCAGCAGAGCTTTGCCCCAGGCCAGCAAGTGCTCTCCCAAACAGGTTCTGGGCGTGGTTTAGGAACTACCATGGGCCAAGGACCATTTCTGCTGCGCTGTTTGGATGTGATCACCTTGTGCACAAGATAAGAGAGCTTACTAATGCAAGTGCAACCTATTCCATGCCAGTTTGCTCAAATACCGAAGAACAGTCCCACGTACACGATTTGCTTRTACAAACATGACAACTTGATCTGTATCATGCCAAAAAAGAAACAAGACAAAAAAACTGAACGACCATAGGTGCAACAATGTGTAATGGATTTATACGATAGATATAAGAACATGAGCACGCTCATGCATGTGGTCGGTAGCTGTCGTGTGAGCTAGACAGAAGACTGAGCCCAAGAGTGTAGTGACAATGACTGTTGCTTAAAAACAAGGAACTTGTCTTCCTGGGCTTAATTGACAGATTTTTGTTCTCATTTCTGTACTCAAAGTTCAGAGGTACACTCACCTGATCAGTACCAAAACCAGCATTTCCCTCGATGGCATCCTGGCACAAGAGGGTTTGTCTTTGCAGATGCACATGGAAGCACCAGGTTAATTTGCCATGAGTTACTTTTGAATTTTTAGAATCTCATGCAATTCTGGTTATTGGCAAAAAGGAGCAGGTAATAAAGATATGTCAGCTGTATCATACCGTAAACTGCTGCAAAGATCATGGGACTGGCGCTAGACAAGCCAGCTCTGAACTAGACCACATCAGTGCAGCACTGACCACGTGGACGCAAGAAGCTAGAGTCAGCACCAGCTCAGGTGTTTCCAGCAATATAGATTCCCCTTAGTGACCAGGCAGTGATCCAGAGTGCTCCAGTGCAATTTTTGCTGCATGAGAGCTTGGTTCTGAAAGCACCTGAAGTAAATTTTACTCAGGTTAGTCATCCCATCAGTCATTCAATCAATAAAGTATTTGAGACTGAGCCGTAATTTTGATAACTAATTAAATACCCATTTAATGATTGTGTTGACTATAATACTTACCAACATGCAGATAAACACGTTTATGCATTTTTAATGTATAAATTCCTTCACCAAAAAGTACAACTGAAGAAAAAACTACGGTAAGCCTCAGACTTCTGCCATACTTGCAGCAAGACAGAGACCCTCACATCTTTTGTTGGTAGAAAGGACTTTGGGTTTATGTATGTTATGAACAGCTATGTCTGATGTACCCAGTTATGCAGCTATTTTGCTGATAGATATGTTACTCACCCAACTTGCATGAATGACTGAGGGTTTTATTAGGCGTATTGGAAGTGAGTGTTTTCAGCTGTGATGATTTTTTAAGGCATGATGAAGGGTCCCATCTACCCTAATCAACTTTGCATAGCTGGGGCTCAACTTCCAGTGTTGTCTTTCATCAGTGCAAGTGTCAGTCACTGGCCAACACGTTGCCCACAGCCCTCTGCCCTCATTTCTTCATGGCGGGATGCATGTTGTTCTTTCAGGACAATTTCTTTTCGCCTGCTTTCCCAGCTTGCTTGGCCGTGACAGGTCTGCCCCGGTTATGGCATTCACCATATGGCTGGGCTTGGCTCCACCCTATCTTTTAATAATTCCATCTCACTGACCATCCCCCTTGCATTACTTTCACTGAGGGCATTTCAGAATTCAGCCCCAAACTATTGGTTCTGACTAGCTCACCCATGTTAAATCTGAAAATATTAGCATTCATTTTCCGCTCGGTGATAGCCCCTGAAGTGACCTTAGTAGGTTATGTCTCATTTCATATATTTTYCTCCTATGGTAAACTGATACAGTGTTGATACAACTACAGCTATTAAGTCACAGCTTGAATTCAGATAAATGCGTTTGGAAACACGGCTTTAGAATATCACGTAATTCATAGGCATTCATTCTCTCTCTCTTTTTCTGCATGTTTATGTATCTAAAATACATGAAAATATTTTAAAAATCTACTGCAAATTTTCCAGAAAACAAAAATATGGAAAAAATAAATACACCCGCTTATGTACAGAACAGACTACAGACCTCCTGCTCTTCTGAGGGATTGATGCAAATTCACATTCCAAATTAAAAACCAAGCTGGCTAAATATTTGTAAGATTTTTTTTTCATATAAATCCTGTAATTTTTCTAAGCTGTAGAAAGGCAGAGAGGGAGCTCTGCTTACTTATTTTCATCTGTGAGAAAGGAGAGCACTTTAAAAAATGAAAGCTATTCAACAATCTTTTATCATTACAATACCTGCAAACACATTAATTGCCTTACAATGTTTTTAATTACTATTTTAACATATTTTTGGTTGCATGCTTAACCAAATTGTATTTTGTTACCTAAGTCTATTTGTCTACACGCTTGGGATCACATGGGATTGTCCCTGCACAATCTGAGTCTCATGTTGAGGCCAAGAACTTTCTTACTGCATCGTTTTGGAAGAATTGCCTACAGCCATATTTCGGCCTACTTAGGCATATACAGCAATATAGTTTTAATTACCTCTGTACATGCTATTTCCCATAAGGCTCCGGCCTCACGCAGCGCAGAGGAGGAACAGCGATCACCACGCTAGCAGTTTGTTCACTATTCCAGTTGTCTTCTTTAATGTGGCTAATGCTTTGTGTCTTGTGAAATAAGAAAACAAAGACAGACTTGCTTCCTTCTGAGCTTTGCCAGGGCACTGATCACTAATATCAGGCAAAGTGATAAAGCTAGAAAGGTAACAACACAATCCCACTTGGATGGGGAGGGATGGAGAGGATCTTACTCCTGTGTGCAGGCAGGACGGTGATGCGCAGGTGGACTAAGCAGCATCCGTCAACTTAGGWTGCCCTGTTTGTTACAGTCAAGACCTCATTTTATCCAAGTTCATACACATTATATGCCAAAACCCAAGTATTGCCAACTCCTTGGTTTCTCGTGAGGAGCAGGCTGGTGGTAGGCACTGCGGTCAGTCCCACGATGGTATAAAGGATGAAATTCACAGTCGGGAGCCTCCAGTGGGATGACAAACCTCTCACCTTGGTTCCCTGCCCTATTTGTTCTCTTCCCTGGGCCCAGCAGCCTGYTAGGGGTGCTCAGGGACAAAAATGCTGCTCAGGGCTCTTTCTGCCCCGCTCCCTTGCAGCAGGGCAGGAGAAGGAGGGAGGCTCTCCTCCCGTCCCCGTCCCCTCCGTCCCGGGGAGAGGCAGCATGCCGGAGGGGCCGGGATGTGGGCAGTGGAGGCCCCATAATTGTAAAAAGCCTTAGTGCCAACCAAAAATCTCTTTCTTTCTCTTTGTTCTTAAAAATCATTGAGCTGTTTCTGCTGGGAGAGGCTTTTTCTCTGAAACTTTTTTTAATAAAAGACTCTTTTTTTACATCCTCTTTTAAGTGACAGAAAAACACTGCTCTGTGCCAGCATTTGAAGTCTGGTATAGTTAAAGTAAAAAGAACAAAAGATTATTTAATGAGTAATATAAAGACCCTGAAATCAGTGCAGCTCTATACATATAGCTACAGATATATATACACATAGTGCACCAGAAGTATAGATATACAGTAAGATAGCCAAATCCCATATAACTGTATTTATAATTTAACCGTACAATATTATAAGAACCTATATAAGAATCATATGCTTTTTATCTGGCACCATTTGACTGCATGTGTTTCTGTTCTGGTTTATTGCATATCAGCTAATCGCATAATTCGGCTGGATGCATACTAAATTGAAGTCCAAATGCTGTTCACCACAGTGTAATCCCTCTGGATAAATGAATAGTCAGTATACCCACTGGACTGCATTCCTCCGTCACTACTTTGTAAACAGCTGTTAGCATGTGTTGTAAAATATAAGACAAAATCTGTTATTGCTACATATAAAAACGTGGTTGCTACATTAAAATCTTCACTGCAGTTGTTAAGAGGAATGTGCAAAACATTCAGATGAGCTGAGAAAGCACTGAAATGCTCGGTCCTTTCCTTRGCAGCTTCAGGTGAGGGTAGGTCCTGCTCCAGGAGCACAGGTAGCAGAAGCACAGGCAGCAGAAGCACGCGGCTGGGAAGCCCCTGAGGTCCCACCAGGGATTCCTGCAGACCAAACCACAGCTCTGATGAGGTCTTGATAGACTGCACGGACAAAATATAGCACCTGCAAGTCCTTTCCTGATTTGTGCATGTTCAGAAAATGAGACAAATCAAAGTAAAACAAAGCAAGTAAAAAGGTGGTTTTTCCATCYGCCATGGAGCAGCCTCACCCCACCTGACTCCCACCCCTGACAGAGCACAGGTTGCCTTTGCTTTTCAAAGAGCAAGCAGCAGCCAACAGCTATCATCTTTTGGAGGAAAACCGTACCCAGCCGCTTTGTGAGGCAATGTTTTCCTCCTGACTTTTTGGCTAGGCTGGCGAGTGGGGCAGGTAGCAACGTAGGGCAGAGGTGGGAAGGTCGTGGTAGCCCAGGGAACGGCCGTGAGCAAAGGGGAAATAACTCGCACAGAGACAAGCGTACAAGCGGGGTCTGCACACACGATGGGAGGGAACCCTTGCCTGCTTCACTCCCCAACCTTCAAACTGTGGCACCGGCCAAGAGGCCGTGGGCTTCATTGTTCAGTCTGCCATCTCTCCGGGGGTACCTTGTGGCAAAGGATCAACATCCTTAACAGCATCATGAAAGTCTGAGTAACTGATCGTAACAGTCCCCTTCTGGCCTGAAATTTGATGAAATCTTTATAATTCTGACTTTCTTAGCCAAGGAGTATTGCGCAGAAGCAATGGTCCCCAAACACTCTTCTGATTTTGAATCCTTTCTTTAGTTATAATTTTCCTTTGATCCTATGACCAACCAGCGTTTTGTTTTCTCTTTTCAATCCTCACTTTCCTTTGTTTCCCCAATGAGCAGACTTAATTCTTGGAGACAGATTTGAGAGATCTGGAGCTGGAGTTTCCCCTCCCGGGAGCATGGGAGGGCTGAGGCAGGTCCCCCTCRCACTGCACATCAGCCCCGTCAGTCGCTCCTTCTGGGTCTTTCTAGGCAGTTGCCAAAGGGTGTTCAAAACTGGCTTAAAAACATGGCAAATAATATACAGATATTTAAGTAGGTGTGTTAGAGGTCTGTTATTTTATCTTACTCTTTACTTGCTATCAGCACATCAAAACTGAATGCAGCCACCAGAAGCCACTCTGTCTCTCGGGCTGCTAACACGCTGCAGTGAGGGATATAATGTGAGATTGCTGTAAATGAGCTTCTTGTCACTGAGGCCAACAGCGTGGCAGCATTAGATAAGACTTACGCACTTCTGTGGAAAATGGAAATACCCACACTGATATGAGATAAGACAGAAAAATTAAGAGAAAGACATTCCCATGCTGCAGGGCAATGGCTACACAGATGGTTAGGAAGAAGAAACTTTCCCTAGAGTTAGATCGTTAAGAAATTATCTTACAAGAATTCCTATGCCCTGCTCTGCAATATCTCCTATAGCCACAGTGTCCATGTCTGAGGGACCTCTGTTTGGAGGCAGGGTGGGAAATCTTCCTCTGCTTCTGATTTAGAGGTGGCCGAGTATATCTCGGAAATTAGCTGTGTGCATTCCCTCTAATTCATTTTGCTTCAAGAGTGTTCACATCTCTATGGTTCTACTTCCACTGGCAATATAGGAAATGAGTTCACTGGCAAGAAAGCTCATTAAAATTATGAGATTTACAGGAATATCAGTGACCAGTTTTTGAAAAAATCTGGTGGAAGTTGTGACTTACTTGCCCAGGCAAAGGTAAGGAGCATCTGAAATGCCATACACTGAGCATTCCCAGAGAACTGCTTATCAGCAAGATTTGGGCAAATTCAAGATAAAATCTCAAATACAATTCATAGAATTCTAAATGTTACTCATGCATAACTTCAAAACGGGAAAATGAATTGCATTTGTCAAAGATATTTTTTAGGCATAGTTTGTTCTGTTATAAAATTCCAACTAAGATTTTTACCTGTAGCACAATCTTTAAGGGTATCCRCCTTTAAAACTGCATTAAAATAACAAAAGTGACCAGGAAAATCCAGCCGGGAATTCTGTTGTACTTTTAATGCAGCTGTATTATATATCTTATGTATTTCACAACATGCAACCCTAATTCTTCAAAGAGCTAAGCATGTGTTTAAATTTATACATTTTGAGTTTTAATGAGAACTCATAGAGTGTAAAGTTAGGCATACATAAAATCAGATTAGGAGTTAGTGTTAACACTGCAAGTGGTACATTCAAACACTGGAGGGAGAAAAAAAGAACATGTACTGTAGATGAGAGAAATTTGATGAATTAACTTTAAACTTCAGATGCTTTTTTATTTTTTAGAACAGTCTTCAACCCCAGAATTGCAATAATACTGTGCWTTCTCACTCCATTTCCTCTGTATTTAAGCAGAGTTTTTGGATACAATCACTTCTTACAATCAGTCCCTTTTTATGAGAAAGCATATTCCTAAATGTAAGTGTCTGTTGCTGGATCCTATTTTTCATATTAGTGTATCACCCGACCCTTGTAAGACTCCAGCTTGTCTGATCACCGTTACCAAGGCAATCCATTATTCTGCCACTGATACTCTTATTATGAGGGGTTTTTTTAAATTAATTGACTTTATAGTAAAGAGGAGGTGGTGGGTTTAAATAGAGGTGAATATTTCACAGGGGCATGAGTCATATCATACTTAAGCAGCACAGGCTATGAGAGAGAAACACAGCCTCCTCCAATCAGCAGATCTAGTGTGTATCATCTCCAGTAGTTCATTTATCTTATTCTTCTGCACACTCTGTGTAAAATCATTTTTGGATTTATTCAATCTCTGTGTTGTTTTTTCTGCTATTCTTTAAAAAACATACACCTTCTGCACCTTGCAACATACCAACCTGACACGCTCCGCTGTCTTTGAAGAGAGCAGAGGCAGAAAAAAAATCTTTTTTCTTTTAACACCTCCTCACGGAAAGTAGCTCTTTTCTTCCAGGTCAAAGTAATTTGTGTGCTTAATCTCAGTTCTCTGGAAGACAGTTTTCTGCTGGAGGCCTGGCCAGTGCTCAGGGCAGTAGTACCTTAATTTTGTGAAGGCTTGTAGGAGCTTCTCTAATGTGCTTACTCCTAACCGTGAAGGCAATAACTGCAGTTCAGCGTGASAGCTCTGAGTGTGGGTGGAGGCTCACGAGGAGCTTCTAAGTGCACTCCCTTTGGGGACACTTGTTGGCACACTCATGCCTCAAGATGTCCCACAAGTGATAGTTCCAAAGACCTTCATTGCCACAGATTTTTTCCTCTGGCCATGCCCTTGGTCACCATCACTGAAGGTTACCTCATTAGTCCAACTCTGTGAGCCTCCTTGAGGAATATTTTCTCAAGCGTGTAACCTCTGGGATGTATGCTTTAAAACATTTTAATCCAGCAGCAGTATGAGTTAGTAATTATGCAGGTAAATACAGTATTTCCCTCCTCAGTCCACAGTCTGGTAGGAGGGAGAGAGGTGGCCATGCAGTTTTGGGGGTGTTGCAGCACTGGGAGAGTGGAGGCCTTAAGACAATCTGCTGGAGCCACCTTCCTCCTCCATCCACATGTGGCAGATGTGCTGGGAGCCCCACACCCAGCCCTTCCCATCCCCTCCTTCAGACAAAGCAAGGTGGCCCCATCCCTCCTGCCCCACTCCCATGGACACCTTCCCCTTTTCCCCTCCTCTTCCTCAGCAGCCACAGCCACTGTGAGCTGATGGTGACTCCCAATGACACCTCATCCCCATCCCTCCACCATCTCCGCCACGGGGAGGTTAACACCTGGTTTAGGTTTCTTCTCTGTCCTTCAGATCTCTTTGAAAACGTCCTTTCCCAGGGAGCCTTCCTATCTTGTTTCAACCACAGGCAGCCGTGGCAGATTCACCCCTTCTTGGGGCGCAGAGACAAGCGAGGGGTGGGGGGAGTGGGAGGGGAGAAGGGTGACCTTGCTCCAGCCTCATGGGCCACTTCAGGATTTCACCGCGCTAGGTAAATAATAAATAAAATTTAGAAATATGTTAAACATGTTATTTTTTCTCAGCAAATATTTACTAGTTTTTGTCTTAAGGTGATAATGCTGATCTTACTAACAGGGGTGTGATCTCAAATCTTATTCATGGCTTTTGTCTGTGTATAATAATTCAGTTCACCCATTTATCCCTTTAACATAACATTTAGGTTAAGCAGGAGGCCTAAGGGGAACATGTTATTACTAGCCTGTTTCTTATTTTTCTTTGATGTCCTCGATTCTATTCTCATTCATGTATTGGGGTGTGCAACAAATGAACCTTAAGCATGTATTTTATTTACTAATTTTGCTTACTAGAATTATCAAAAGAGTGGAGCAGCTGCGAGCTTCACAGATTGAGCATACATCTGAACATTTAACGGCCCCAGTTTATCCTGGCTTCAAGGCATCACAATATAATATTCACTGACATGAAAGCTGAAGAAAGGATGTCATGGGAAGTCTGAGCGTCACGCTGTGAGAGGGTATGTACTGCGAGACCCTCACTTCACTGGCTTCTAATAGGCTAAGTATTGATATGCAAATAAGAGAAGAGCTTGTGTGTGGCCTTTTAATACAGCCACTAAACATCAGTTCAGGAAAAAAAATTAGTAAGGCCTCTCCTCTTATATTTCTAACTACAGATGCACAAAACCCAAAATGGATGCATTTTTGCTCAACTGCTTTGAAAGCAAATGAAGGCACTGCTGAAAATCATGCGTAGGATCTGAAAGCTGAAAAATTCTGATCCAGATTTCAAACACCAAGTGCTGAGGCAGGCTGATAAGCAGAAGTGGGCTAACCCATGGCGGGGGTTAAAAAAAAAAATCTGTTCCTTCATTCCTAACATGCCTCCCTGGGAGCAATACATGTGCCTCTGGAAGATTAGGTGCTGGGTTGCCATCCCTGAAAATAGAAAGATGTTTTCAAGGTAGCAGAAAGAGAGGCCCAAAAGGCATCTCCAAGGAGGCTTTGACTCTTCTGGTTCTGACATACACAGATAATTCCCATTTCAAGTTCGAAGCAGGGGCAGCGGATGAGAGGAAAGCAGCTGTTAGTTTATCTTGTAAACAAGCCCCAGCGTGCCACCAGATTATGACAGGGCTTCAGGTTGGAGATGGTCCTGGACAGCTAAAAGAATGAAGTGTTTGAAAAACAGAATTGCTTCTGAGAGCACCGTTACCCAGCTATTTTGGGCCGCCTCAAATACTACAACTGGCCTGAAAGCCCCAAAGTAGTGAGGATGCTGGAAGTCCTCAGCCCTACAGCTGGGAGGGCATGTGTGGTCGTCACCCAGGAATCAACCACTGGGAAGAAACATAGCCCAAAAACTCCTTTGTGCTCTGAATTTACCTGCTCCAAGCAGGCTGTACCAAAACTGGGCCTTCAAGCAAGGCATCCCGGAGGAAAGCCACTGTTAAAGGTGGTACCAGGTTTACTACCTATTGTGACAGCGTGGATCACACACAGCATTTAATAGAAGGCTCAAAGGCCAAAGGACGCCCTGGTAAATGTCGCTTCGACCGGGCTCTTTGTGCTGCAGCTCTGTGTGGCTGAGCTCCATGTACATATGTTAATTGCTATTAGCATATGTCGACTCCAGCTGCCCACATGCCCGCGCGTGACTGTAGCTGACGCCAGGGGTATCATGAATAGCCCTGCCTTCGCTTTTTCCGCTTGCCTCCGGGCTTGTCTGTGTGGGAGTTTATAACAGCGCAAGATAAGATGCTATATTTATATTCCTATAAGGCCCTCACAGATTTGCATTCCAGAACGAGTACATTTTTCCAGCTTAACTTAGGCTGCTTTGGAAACATCTCAAGCTAAGCAAGAAAAAGCCATTCTTTATTCCCCCATAAGCATGTCCCACATCAGTATGACTGCCGAGTTGCCATTCACTCCTGTGATTTCCCACGTGAAAACGGAGAGCCACAGCAGGTCAGGGCAGACCCACGTCTGCAGAGCCACGCACCGGCCACCAGACCCCCCAAACCTGTCGGTGTGTGGGCTCCCCAGTGCCCTCCTCAGCCACCCTTGCTCCTCCAGCAGCTGGTCCCGCTTCTTCCTGCAGCCCTTCTCCAAATGGGTGCATGCGCTCAGCCTACTGCATACACATACCCCCTCCTAAATTCACCTCCTTTCCTCTATATGCAAGCCTATTCACAGGATTCATCTTACCTTCCATTTTCCCCACTGACGTTAAACAAATAAAAGCGGCAGCAGGGAAAAAGAAATGTAGAAGACAGCTTAATGCCCAGTGGATATAAACTATTGAGGTGCTGTAACACATACCTGCACACACTCATGCACCCATATGAATCTTCGTAAGAGGGGAAATCACTTCTATATCTTCTTATTATAAAACACACTTCCCTTTCACCACAACCAGTAGGGAAGCTGCTTAATAATGCAGATTTGAAAGTCTGCTCTTATTTCTCTAGATTTTAAATGCTCAGCTTAGCTTTGTGTTGTGGGCATCATCCTTTCTGGCGTGGAAGGCTTAGGAGGATTCCTGGAAAGCCCATTAACATTGCTCCTTAATTGGCTCAAGGCATCGATGCTGATCTCAGCTTGGCACCTTCGCTTCCCGCACATCACTCCAGGTCCCTGCCAGTTCAAAGAACAGAAAATCAGGGGTAAAACCTGAGAATGACACTTAAAATAAAAGCTAGAACTTCCATAGCCTAGGAAATCACAGGTGAAAGATGTGCATTTTACAGCCATCCTGGGAAAATATTGCTTTCACAAACCTAACAAAGACATTTGATTACAGCTTTTAATTCTGAATCAGTGTCAAAGTGTTTAACCTTTCACTTACCAGTGCACCACCACCTCAAGTCTATTTTAAAATGTGATTAAAATGCATATTCCCTCCCTCTGTTTAACTGAGCGATGTTTGAGGAGGAAAGTAAATGCAGGTGTGCAGAGGCATATTTTACACCCTTGGGCTGCTTGGGGACAAAACTCACACCAGCAACAACGATTCAACCCAACTCACCTGAGCTCCACTGCGTCAGAGCAGGTAATTGCCATAAATCACCCGGTGCCCCGCTCTCCGCAGCGCGGAGAAGATTAATGGCAGCAGACACGGGAGCTGCCAACTCGGAAGATTTCTGTGGTGGAGCAGGGACAGCTATGTACGAGGAATTTGTGATAAAAAGCTATACTGGGACTATAATAAAGTGCTGGAAAGACACCGAGGTCCTCTTCCATAATGCAGACACGCTAAGGTCTGTCTGATTGTGGTGACAGACAGGTATTTGATTGAACACACTGGCAGCTATTAAAAAAAAAAACAGTAGCTAAAAGCTAATGTCAAAACGTGATGTAGGCCTGTCAGATGCCATCAGTAATAATTTTTGCTATGACCACTCGCTAGTAAGGGGGGGGCAAAGGGAACAATATTGTCACTGACTGCAAGGGACCGGCCGCCTGTGATGTGTGGGCTTCAGAGGCAGAGGGTCTGCTGCCACCCTCCCTGATGGACATGCGGCACTGGGCCCCGGCAGCAGCTCTCCCCATGAGAGATTTATTGTCTCCGCTGTTTCCCTTTGGCTTGGTTAGGAGAAAAACATTGCTGACAAGAAGAAACTAGGAATATGTTGCATGGAGGTAAGCGGAAGCCTAAATGCATCAAACAGCAAATTACATAGGGGTAAAGCATCACTACAGCATTTATAAGAAGGGTGCAGAAGGACTGCTGGGCAAGTAGTATTTTGTAGTAAAAGTTTATCATAAGCTACTTAGTGGGAAAAACAAGCAGAGCAGCAAAACAGCCCTATACCTTTCCCCTGCATCCATCCTTTGGCCGTGCCAGCAGGCATATGCTGCCGAGAGGTGCAGTGGGAGGCAGGTGCCCTGCCCAGTCATTGCTCCTGTCCTGCATCCTTCTCCTTCCCCAACAGCAGCACAGCCATGGCAGGAAGAGGAAAGCCTGGACTAAAAAGAGGAATTACAAGCTGGGCCTCGTTTTGTGACCACCTGTGCCCCTCGTTAGGTAGAAAGGTGCGCTGAGCTTACCAAATCATCCTTAGCCCCCTCCACAAGAGAGGGGCCATACCCAGGCACGTGTCTTCATCTGCAAGACGAGGTTTAAACCTCTGTCCCTCACCTCTGTCCTGCCGGTGTTTACAAGGTGTCCTGCTTTGGGCTTGTTTCCAGTGGCACTTTCGGTTGGGCTTCACGGCTCGGGAGCTGCATCTCTCAGCCTGATTTCCCAAATATTGAAGTACGGCTGCAATGCCAACCTTTACTCTGCTCTTTTCATGAAACTTTTTAATTTCAGACTGGACACTCTGTGTTTCTGTGTCCAAACAGACTTCAGATCTTTCTTCCCTTCTGTCGAAGACACCATTCCCTGCCAAGAACCAGCTGCTGCTATTTATTTTTATATCTTATTCTTCATGCATAAAGCAGGGTGCAGCTTTCCCAGGACCAATTTCACCACTAAAAACGTTTCCCCCAACTTCAGAGTTAAAAACAACAAGGAGTCTTAAAGCAGGAAGGAAGCTAATCATCTGCCGCCCTTAAAGCTGGTGAGGCTTTTCATCTTGCCAGCAGCAGATCTCCGATGAGATCTTTGTGGAGTAATGCAGCGGAGGCACGCCGTGGCTCGGTGTGACAGATCCA
Organism: Oceanodroma leucorhoa; assembly: GCA_030449065.1. NCBI lineage: Eukaryota > Metazoa > Chordata > Aves > Procellariiformes > Oceanodroma > Oceanodroma leucorhoa. The sequence continues at coordinate 14,807,878 of JASVER010000004.1, read as the reverse complement.
AATGTATCCTGTCTGTCCAAAGGGGGCCAGTGGCTCACAGCAGCTGTCGAGCTGCTTTGTAAACAAGTGGGGGACATAGCTGTTTAACCTAGAATCATGCATCTGAAAATATGCTTTGCCTCTCCAAGGATTTTGCTGGAAATGCTTCAAAGGATTCTGTTTTTCCCAGAAAGCTGCATCATGTGGTGTTTATCAACTCCTAGAAAGTACTCGCAGCCTTCTTCTGCAGGAGAACGGCACTTTGCAGTTTGACAGTAAAATCACACATGACTTGTTAAGCACAACTTCCTAATGTAGCTCCCAGACTGTTGCAACAGTCTCCCTGGTGGTAAAAAAATACAGTACGTTACACTTGCTATAGCAACTGTGATGGCAATATGCAGATTACATGACCATATCGCTCTCCAGCATCTAAAAAAGAAATATTTGTTTTAGCATAGTCGGTACTCTTTTCACAGTCTCTTCTTTCACTGTTCTTTTGTGCTACGCTGTTTTAACTTCATACCAGGATCTCTCTGGTATTGCTTGATACCAACCATTTTCTTTATCACACACACGCCTTTATATTCGAGCTGACCCTTTGTGTTCCTTAGTCATCCACGCTGACCTCTGTATTCCAGTGTCTTTATTTCTAAATAGCACACATAACCCGAGTTCATGGATCATTTTATCTTACAATACATATCAATTCACATACGTGTCTTCATTCTCTCCTGTGATTTATCCTATTCTTCTGCTTTCTTCCACCTATTATAGCTTTCTTTCAAAATGTGCCCTGCTGGAAGACTTTTTTTCCCTATCTTTTAATTGGGTTTTTAACAGAACCTCGAGTAAATTAGGGCTATTCTTATTTTGGAAAACTGTTAAATAACAAAATCCCATCTTTTGCAGATTTTCTCTAAAAAATCTCTGGTTTTCAGGTCAAAGACTACTTTTTCCTGATCATTTTTTATTCTTTGTGCAAGGGCACTGTAGGGAAAGATGCGTTATTTGAGCTGCAGCTACAGACTCATTGTAAAACCAGGAATAATGAAGTTCTGGTTTGAAGCTTGAGTGTCGAATCATTCTTCTTTAGGACTGAATTAAATCAACTAATTGTTTTTCCATCTCTAGAACAGGAGCAATATTGTACATCCTACCTTACAGGGGCTGTGTGAGGTTGAAATAATGACAATGAAGTCATAAGCTACCCCAGACCATCCAAATCAGTCTTGAAAAATGTATTGCCATGCTCTTTTTCTCATTTGGTATTGTGGTTTAGCCTTTTCTCAGCAAATAGGTTTGCCAAGTCTAGTCTGAAGGCTGCATGCTGCTGAAAGGATATTGTACTGAAATAGGAGTGTAGGTGTGGATGAAGACTGCCAGAAGCATCTCCTATTACCCCAAGGAGAGCAAATGGCAGCCAACTTCCATATAACCTGTAGTCTGGAAAATGGTGAAATACCATCGTTTTGGCAGTCGTAAATGGATAAGCAGTAGGTAACAGCTGAGTGCAATGTGAATTCTGTGCAATAAGGGCGCGGATCACAAGGAATTAGAGAAGCTAAGAAAATGCAGAGGGGTAAATAAATGAAGCAGGCATGCCACTAGCCCAACATGCTTAAATAGCACAGGTTAGAAATCTTTAGACCCATGCTCTCTCTGTACCTGCCTGGCCTCCATCTGCATCACTATAGACATACCCCTCCAGTACTGGCAGAGCATAGGTCAGTCATTACGTTGAGCTTCTCCTTTCACTAGATTTTGCCATGTGAAGCATGTCCTGCTTTTACAAACTGCATCCAGCTTGCTTTGAGCATCTAAGCACATTATCACATTTCTTGCATAGGATGTACACACGAATGTTTTTTAAAGTCATAAGTTTGATATGTGTCTTGTGAGAAGATACATGGACTGTTTTCTTAAAACCGTGGCATAAATCAGGCAGCAGAAAAGGTAGTAAAGATTGTAGTAAGTATCTCTACAACCGAGCAAAAAAGAAGAGGAGCAGTCTAGGGATTAAGTGGATTGGAGTTTGGCAATGCAAAAATACTAATACTAAACATATGGATTTTCATATTTTCCTCAATTTGTTTTTTGGTACAAAAAGAGAGGAACATTTTTAAGGGTGCTGAATGGAAGAAAACATTAAATTCATGGGCTTTCTTACATTTTTTTCTAACTCTTCCGTGAGGAAGCAAAGGAGATTTCTTCACTTTTACAGTTGTTAACTCGGTACTGCTGTCCTCCACCCTTTATTTTCCATTTAAAATGAGGGAGATGAGGAGATAAAAAGAAAATCGGCAGATGAAAAGAAAACCAAAACTGGCTAATTTTCATTTTTTAGAAACTAAATTACTGAAATCTTTGTTGATATATGAAAATAAAAATGATCTTTTATTTCATATTTTCCAAGTATAGCTAAGAAAAGTTTGTCAAAGAAGACTTGATTCCAATGACATCGCATCTTCCAAAATGCGTTTTTTGGACAAAAATTTCTGCTCATTCTGCCATAGTCATTGACACTGACCTTCTACATGTAGTTTCAAAGAGATCAATTAAAGGCACGCAGCACTGCTAAATTGTCAGCAGCTGGGTGATGAAAGCGATTCTGGAGAGTAAATCTCCAATGACGCTGTGGAGAAGGCAGGACATTTAGTGGCTAAATTATCTCCCTCCTGAATTTAAACCAAGTCTCGTGAAATGGTCGTTTTCTGAAACTCCCTTTATGGTCAAATTCTATTGCTGGTGGTGTGACTTTTTTTATAAAGCAAAAACAAAATATAAAATAAATGGCATAATTAACATTAAATGGTGCAAGTACACAGAACATACTGTGCACTAGGGATTATACATAAGATGAACTTTATAGTTTTTACATTTCAATTTTATAATTATTTTTTACCCTGTATTTCTCAATATGTTTCACTGGCATTCAAAGAACAAGAGTAGAGTTCCCCTGTGGTTAATTTAACCCTAGGAAATTCCCCGGAGCATAATCAAAGACTGCACAGTGGCTAACATTTTTCTCCTGTTTCAAAACTAATGAAGTTAAATCCTGCTGGCTAAGACAGTATTTCTAAAAGTCTATTAGACTTTAAATATAGTAACTGAACAGACATCAGTCATACTACAAAATGCATTTTTTACCACCTGTCTAAAAGAGGCAGCACAGCCGTGGAAAGACCTCATCCGTGGACTTGAACCAGCCTCATTATCGCCTGTGAATTAAATTGAAATGGCCAAAAGTCACAGCAGTGAATTTTAGACATGACAGTCAGACCATTGCCTGTGACACGGGCGAAATGTCTTCCCCAGACCTGGCGTGGGATTTCCTTTCTTCATAGCTACCCGCATGGGACTAAACTGCTTCAAAGGATGCTCAAGTGGGTCACAGGAGTAAGAAATCTGCGTATCTTAAGCAATTAGGGCTGTTGAAAACAGTCATATTAGGGAATAAACCACTGTTTAAACCATGCTGCTAGTAGGAATGCTGCTTGAGGGGACCAGGGTGAGCAAAGTGGAGTGCACCCCAGCAGCACTCTGGTAACTATCTGAGCTCTCATTTTTTGTCAGCATTTGTGTTCCTCTGGGCTGCCGGGATATCCCCGCAGGGGTAAGAAAAATGGGAAACTCATACACATGCATTTAGTGCTGATATTTGTGCATATTTGTGCAACTACTCAAACTTTTCATTCTTGTGGCTGTGAGGTGGGAATCACCCAAGCAAGGAGTAGGAACACAAACTATCAGTCCCACCAGACAACCCACAAGCAGGGCCAAGCAAAATCCTAAATGCACGAGGACAGTAAGTGGTTTAGGTACCATTCACTTAACATTATGTTCATATGTTATATTTGCAAATAGGATAAAAATCAAAGGAAATAAGAAAATAACTAGAAACGGTTCATTTTTAACAGAATGAGCAAGATAAACATATTAGTAATATTTCTCCTTTTTAAAAAATCATTCTTGAAGCCCTTGGAGGCAAATTTGTTGGTGGCTCTGGATCACACTGTTCTCTGTAGTTCACAGGAGTCCTGCAAACGTGTCTCATAACTGATGCCTCTTTAAACCCAAACGTTATTTTTTCTGTCACTATTTTAAAGCCTTTGCAAACTGGCTAGAAAAAAAGCTGCTTTCAATTCCTGTTCAGAACTGCAACCAGCTCCTTTGTTTACAGGTGTTTTTATCAGCAAATGAACCGATTAACCCTAAATTACACAAAGAGCCAAAATAAGAGGCACTTGACAATTCCCAGGATTTGTTCTCAGCCCACTTTTTTGGGGAAAGATGAGATTTTTCTGTGTTAATACATTTCTTCCGTCCAGCCCACTTCTGCTGCTGTTTACTCCAATGTCATCAGTAATTGGATTAAACCCTGACAGATCCCTCTAGTTCATTAAAGGTGGGAGGAAACAACACATACTGGGGCAAAACAATCCCTGCCCTAACTCCAGCAAAACCAATCCAGTATTATCACAGATTAATTTAGCTCACTCTGTCTTAATCTAGTTGGTGACCCCTCCACTTCACTTAACAGCAGAGTCATTACGTGGTTTTCTACCCAGGATTTTTATAATTGGAGAGACAATGTCTTAATCTTGCCTTTACCCACTGCTAAGGCAACTGGAGTATAACGAAGCCATGTGAACAGCCAGGGTCAGGGCAAGTGAATCACAAAATGATCCAAAATTAAACTGAGGAGCAGGTAGCTCTCAGCACATGCTTCTCCCGCTTTCTTCTGCACTGTCAATTTATACAACAGACTATTTGCAGCAGTTGGGTTTCATACAAAGATTAGACACTTCCCATGTACGATTGGAGCAAATTACATCCAAGCAGGGGTTTGGTGGGGCTTTTCTGGAGGGTTTTTTCTTTTTTGTTAATTAGCTTCTATTGTTTCTTAGGATACTCTGTTGATATTATCTTAACCAAAAAGGTCACATTTATTACAGTAATTCATTACAGTATTGGAGAACATAGTGGTATTAGTGGTTTCATAAAGCGCTTGAACTAGTTTTCAAGATTAAATCAGTAAGCAACTTCTAACACTGTTCTCTATGGAAATAAACAGCGAGTAGCAAGAGGTGTACCTGGCTACAGATACGGACTTGAGGGTGTGCAGAAACTGCACAGCTATTTTTGCATAGATTTCTCGAAGTTTCTGGGAAGAGGGGGCTGCATTCTGCAAAGAAATGCCTGGGGAAGGCCAGAAGCAGGCAGGTCCAAGGCACTGCGCAGCAAAGCCGCGGGCTCCGGGAGCGCATCCTGCAGTGCCTGCRCCCGGGTGGAGCGGAGGGAGAGGATGGGGACTCCAGTGAGGATGCACGCGAGACAGCACAGTGACTGGGAATGAAACAGCCCTTCATGAGGGGTGTCCTGACACCTCCCAGAACTGAGCTCCAAGTCCAGAGCTCAGGTACCCCTGTCCCTGCAGCCTCGGCGGGGGCAGCTCTCCCTGCTGCACCGAAGCCTCTCCTACCCTGGAGCATGGTCGGTGCCTCCCTTTCCCCCATACTGGGTTCCCACCCCATATTGCTATTTTTCCCCCATCCTTTGCTTCAAATGTCCTCCCAACACAGTGCTTCAAGCTCCTCCCTGTCCACCTGGACCGAAGCTTGGGTGCAAACAGAGAGGACACGACATATCTGGAGTGTGGGGAGAGGAAAGAAAGAGAATACACAATAGCCCAAGCCTGGAGTACTCAATATTATGCTTTAAGCCAGATCTAAAGTGAATGCCAAGCCAGCCCAGAAGACGAGGGAAAAAAATCTCACTGTAAGCAAGGACCTACATTTTCCCCACGTTCTCTGTAGGAAAGCAACAGGCTGGGTTGTAAAGATTTAAGAAATGCACTTGTTTGCTGCAGGAGAGCACTTGGCAAAGAAATAAGAGGCTTAGTTTGCTTTGGGGAGAGTTGTGCTGTATTTGATTTATTCTGAATTTACGACTTTCACAAAGACAGTTGCTAAGGGACACTAGTGCAGGAAAGGACAGAGGAACCAATGACACAGTTTATCATTTTTAAAAATAAAATAACTTAATTGATCCTGTTTTAGAGCCACTGCACTGCACCAGCAGTTTTACCTTAGTTTGTGTACACCACAACAGGCAAGTTTTAGCATAAGCAGCACCTGTCTCTCCAATTACTCTTCTACATCTTTAAATGCCACCATCATACACCTTCCATTGCACCTGGGCAATAGTTAGTTCAAATCAATCTGTTTCCATCATTACCAATCTATTTTCTGGGGACTAACTACTTACAACCCCTTTGGTCCTGTAATCATTTTAAACTCTGCAGAGCAAGGTTTTCTAGAAGTATTTTATCCATATACTGCTGTAGGGCTTTAATTGTATCAAAACAGGTGTTATCCTTGGATATGTCTTCCCCTCCATCCCAAATAATTCAACTGCAATTGTTAAAACCTGCATTAAAAAGCCCAGATTTCCATATTGCACAGTACAGTTTTTAAAACAATGAACCTGAACCTGGAAGCTGAACAGAGTGTGAGCTGCAATTTTTCAGATCCGCAAACCAATAAATTAACCTAACAGGAACTAAAGGAAAAATCTGATTATATGAAATTGCCAGCCAGATGCCAAGAATGCTGTCAGAATCATTTGCAAATATTCACTACTGTTGCACCTCTACTCTAAAAGTCACTCCGTTTTTCAGTATTTCTACTTTTCTAGAAACTCTGAGGTGCCTTCTTGGCACAAAACTCAAAAGCAGATATACCAAGGGCAAAAAAAGTCTCCAAAGATGGTTCCTGTGCGATTCCTCTGGAGACCAAGAGCCATGTGGCCATGCACTGATGTTGGCACATGAGCTGGGGCTTCCCCAAATGTTGTGAATGGAGCTGGCTGAAATCGTCCAGGCAAATGATTTATTGGCTGAAAAATGCAAGGTAGGGTCAGACAAAACATGTTATACATTTGTGACAAATACAGTTGTAGTTTTGGTTTTAAAAGTTGGAAAATGTTGAAGTATTCCAGGATACCATCTTCTCAATGAAAAATTTCAACAGCAGTATCCCAGGGCTACATGAGACCAATCACTGCTTCTTTTCTTCTTTTGTCTTTTCAGCTTTTTTAATACTTCTGCTGATTAATGAAATGAGCAAAGGCTTTTTCAGTTAAGTAAAATACTATGTTCAACTCAAAATTATTAGCCTTCCTCATATTTTCTGTTTCCACACCCAACCTGAAATATCAGTAATGTACATGCTATACTCATGCCCTACATTAATCAGAAACATTTAGAAATCAACCTGGATTGAGCAGGCAGTAGCAGAGAATTTTTTTAACCAGCTTAAAAAGGTAGCTTATGGTGGTAACCAAGATTTTAAGTTCTTTCACAGCAGTGCAGAATAGATATTGAGGCCAGACTATGGGCAGCAGACAGAAATCCCACTTTCATTCCTAGAAAAATGTTGTCACACACTTCCCAAGAGACAGAGTTTTCCGATAAGAGCAGTATTTGCAGAGGGCTCAGGGGAGACCTTACTGTGTCTGTATTTGAGGGTACAGAGAAGATGGGAGCCAGACTCTTCTCGGAGGTGCGTGATGATGGGATGAGCAGCAAAGGACACAAGCTGGAATATGGGAAATTCTGATTCAGTATTAGGAGAATTTTTTGTTACCATAATGGTGATCGAACACTGGACCAGGCTGCCCAGAGAAGCTGTGAGACTCCATCGTTGAAGACATTCAAGACTGGAGAGGACGCAGCCCTGAGCAACCTGACCTGATTAGTCCTGCTCTGAGAGAGGTTGGACAAGATAACCTCCAGAGGTCCCTTCCTACCCAAATCACTCTGTGTTTCTATGATTATATGATTCTAAGACTGAATGATGATGCATATAGACAGCAACATTTCTCAGCTCATATTCTTAAAGACTTCCCACCTTAAGGAAAGTTCAAGGGGAAAGAGGAGATACCCTGCAGTATGTGCTGGAAGGAGGTAGCCTGGGCTTTACCCTGGTCCACTGAGGTTCGTATTCTGCTCACCAGGACTTCCTTCCCCATTGAATCAGGGGCTTTTATTCATGATTTGACTACAGCTCTGCATCTTCTTTGGGAGAGAAAGTATAAATGGAAAGAAATCTCATGGAAAATCTTCCCTTCAGAGGAATTCGAGGACTTCAGCAGCTCTTGGGCCTTCTGTATATCTCACGTGCCTCATTCACTTGCATGGGAAGAACACGATATATTGTGAAATTCATTAGGCAGTGCACACTCTGTCTCCCTCTAAACTCCTTTTCATCATGTTTGCATAAATAAGGAATTCACTGTATGTAAAAAGCATTAAAAGGATAAAATTACTTAGATTACTTTTTTCCAAACAGAAAAAAATAGCAATCTCCTTTAATTGGGATCTCTTACAGAAAAGGACCAGGATGCTGATTTGAAACAGATTTCCCTGTAAGAGTAAATTATGTTTGAACACTGCATTTTTGGCACTTGGAGTACTAGACCTTCAATTCTCTCAAGCAAACTACTTGATGGCACTACCTCTTTCAGATCCTGTTGCACTCCAAACAATCCTGACTCTTGCTATTGGCATAAAGTAGATATTGTATTGTCTTATACAAATAACCAGGTATTAATGAATGCATTATATAAGAAGACATCTCTTTCAGGCTCAAGTCCAATTTCTTGAATGATAAATGTGCTGAAAATTGTCTGCCTCTCTTTGTGTTCCTTTGATGACTTGCAACAACAGTGATTTGTATAACACTTTCCTTCAGGAAATTCTGAAAAAAAAAGGCCTTCCCAGCCAGACATGCACTAATTGTTCATGGCCTGGACAAGATCCTTGAATTCTCATATCTTCTGAAATTATATGTAAGTGTATGGTTCTTTAAAGGGAAGAAAGCTGTAAATCAACTTCATAAATTCTCTTTCAACTTAAACACCACCACCTGGTCACATGCGATGTAACTGTCCCAAAATACTCTCTGCATATTGTGCTTTGTATTCGTTTGGCATGGGCTGGATTATGAAACAGCAGAGTGCTTCTTATTCATTGGAGTGTCTATKCAGGTATAAATACACCGTATTGCTTATAGTGAGATTCATCCTAGGTTGTTTCAGCTCTTTGTTCCTCTGTGATCATTGGCCTTTAATTATGTTACCTATGTTACTCTATCAAATTCTTTCAACACTACTGCAGATCGAAATTCTAGTGAATAAAACAAGATTACATCTGATATTGCCATAGCAGAGAAATATCCTAAATCCATATCAGATTTGCCAGTTTTAGATCATCAGTGATACATTCAGGTAAATAAAACGCCAAAATCGGCAGCATGTCTCAAGAGAAGGTGATTATGTTTCGAAGTCCATAGGTGATAGAAAAGCGGAATGCATATTATTTGTTTCATTGTTTTTTCCCAAGGGATGGTATCTTTGGGTAAACAAATAAATAGGTTGGCACAGGGATGCATGTTGCTGCTCGTGCTGGACCAGAAATGTCACCAAGCAGAGGATATTGCCTTGCATCCTCACTTTTCCAGAGCACTAAGTTTATTTCTGCAGGAGCCAAGAAAGGCTAAAAGGCTTAACAACTGGAAATGAAAGCACAATCACATCCATAATTTTTCTGTACTGACTACATGAGAAAGAACAGCACAGACCAGTTTCCTATTTCACAGGAATAGAGTTCTACAGTAATATATAGCCCAAGAAGAGAAAGTGGCGCTAAAAATCCACAGAGTAAAAAATATCTGCTGTTGCATTTAGTTAAAAAAAACCCACTGCATTTGATTGTCTGGGAAAATGTTTCCTACTCTTGTGAGGCAGCCAGCCTCAGGAAAGCAGAGAGAAACGGAGTGGCCCTCTCAAAGCACAACTTCATTTGGCTGAACGGCACAGCAGCGGCAGGCTCAGCTGGTCAGGCTGCCCAGGGAAGTGGTGGAGTCACCAACACTGGAGACATTCAAAAAACGTGTGGATGTGGTACTTCAGGACATGGTTTAGTGGGCATGGGTGCTGGGTTGATGGTTGGACTCGATGATCTTAAAGGTCTTTTCCAACCTTAATGATTCTATGACTCTGTAGTCACCGGTCCGTGCCTGAGGCGGCGGGTCAGGCTGCACGGCCAGGGGAGCACACACACTCGCCACGTCCCCACGCACCCCGGGGCTTGCTCACCAAAGAGCCGGTCCCCCCACTCCAAACMTGACGTGGAAATTGGCCATACAAAGCACCAATATAATCTGGTGTTTCTTCCGGCTCCTACTTTCTCCCGACCAGCCTCTGGTGCCAAGGCTTCCCTGCCCATTGGTGCGATCAGGAAGGCTGGTGGTCCCCAGGCGTGGACAGTGCCYCAGCAACTCAGTGGCAGGGCAATGGTATCACCAGCAGCCAAACAGGGACGCAGCTCRTGCTCTCCACAAATTTGGTCCCATCACTGATCCACCCTGCTCACCTCTCTTGCGGGTGGTGGGATGGGGCCCAGGGTGGTGGGGACATCACCCTGCAGCCATGCCACCACCCTTAGCTCTGCCCCCCAGGAGCAGCCAGCCCTTGCCAACAAGTCCAGCTGTAAAAAAAGCAACTTTAATGGGTGTTTATCCCACACACGGGGATATAAATAATCTCATAAATACAGAAAATACATGGTCAGTGTGAGCATGCCCTAAGGGAGGAAGAACAAGGGAGAAGTGCAAACTTCCAACTACCTCAAGTTCTCACTGGCATTGTACCTTCCCAACTAAAAGCCATGGAAAAATATCTGCTCCCCAAATCTTTTGGCAAGCTCTGCTACTGGTCAGGAAAGGGAATTTTGAAATGTTCTTGCTGAGGAAGTATGGATTTTATTCTTTTATTGTTCGTTTTCAAGTTAAACACATGCACAGTCATTTTTGTAATCTGAAGATGCATTTTAATTGATTTCCCAAGTATTTTAAGGTCTATTAATTTCACGGATCTTGCAAACGCTGCATTTTCTGTATTCCAGCTGCTGTTCTAATCATGTTCATTAACAGAATTACTTTTACCTGCCAGCGAATATTTTACGTTGCATTAATAAATCTTCTGTTTGCTATCAGAACTGAGTGGACAAATAAAATAAATTACCCAATAGTGTGAGTTTCCATATGGGTCTAACACTGTTCTATTATGTCATTCTACCAAGGGATTTAACCAGATTTGAAAATAAATGTGACAAAATGAGAAATATGTGAACACTATTTTAAAGTGTGTACTTTTACATTTTTAACTGTATCTCCTTTTTCCACATTAGAAATTAACCATTTTCTCTCATATGCTTTGTTGTGGTGAAAGTCTTATGGAAAGTGTGCTTTCTCCCTGAGGTGTAATCAGCAGTTATAATATCCAGTACCTCACATACTGTATGATCAATTCATTTTCCTACCTTTTATGTGCTATGTAAAAAAATACAAATATTAAGAAATACATTATAACCTCCCAATTTAAGACTGTATACCCCTTAACAACTAGCAGAAAGACCCGATGCAAAAGTCTTTTTGCCTGTATTATTTCCCCATAGTTCTCAGTTAATTTTTCTAAAAGCTATGAAATTCTGCCAGCACCACACGTGCACGGAAGATAAAATGAAACAGCAATTAATCCAATCATCTTTGATTTAACATTAATGTAACTCAGTGCATTAGRCCTTGTTTTACATGCAACTGTGGTGTTCCGACTACATTTCAGAGAGCCCCCAAATTAGCCAATTCACAAATCATAATTRAACCAAGTAGGATGAGGGTATTCCACTCAGTATGGCCCTTCTGAAACATCCCTCTCCCCTAACGACGGGAGGCAGATCAGCAAGACTGGCATCTCTTCACCAACCAGCCAGCACTGAAAATGTGAGGCGCAGCACGACCTATGCTAATGCATTCAGCTGTGCACTGGTTGTTGCAAGGCTACAGCAGGTAATTGGGTTGATCAGTTCTTTCAGGGAAGAAACTCCGGATCTGGCAAGTCCCTTACCCTGTAGTAGTTGCATGGTCCTGCTGAGCACGGTAGGAGTCATGCATGCAGGAAGAGTTAAGCACGTGGTCACATATTTGTGAGGGAACTGACTGGTTACATTCCTCTTTACTGCCCTATTAATACTAGCAGAAGTCAAAATGATTCATCTTATTGTAATTGTAAGCATGGAAATTAAGAACTATTAGGAATAATCATACCGTGGTACCATTGCAGCGCAACCTGTTACTGCAGAGTTGACTTTTAGACATTTGGTTTGCCCATCTGATTGGCATCAGAGTTTTTCTGCGTTTTGTTCTTTGCATATTGAAGATTTGGTGACAAAGATGTAATATTGCCTGAAGATACATCCCCTCATTGTAATCCTACTCTGAATGTGGTTTTGATTTTATGGGAAGGGTCGGACTTAAAGATTGTCACTCAATCACATGGACACCAAGCAAAGTTCAATTGCAGTACAGCTTTCGTTAGGGATTCATTAATAGACACTTCACATAAAATGCTACCACATTCTCTTTCATATTTTTTTTCTCTCCCTACTCCCCCCCCCTTTTTTTTTGCAGCTGAGAATAATTAACTGTTCTTTTGTGAGTGTCATTTGTTCTCAAGGAATTAAATGCCACCTTATTTCTCAGAACAAGAATTCAACTGTCATAATTATAGCTTCATTTCAGGAGGAAAAAAAATCATAATTTATTACAGATTGTTCAGCATGTGAAATAGGTTTAAATGTCTTTGAAAGTAAATTGTGGCATGTCACGAAGGGCTTTTGCCATCACTGTAATTGATTTATAATTTTGCATTTAAAATTAACAACATTCATCCATTGTTCTCCTATTATATAAGGTTCTGGCAGGGAGTTTAGAGTTTTGTGTTCAGTTCTGGTCACCACATTACTGTAATGATAATAATAAAGTTGTAATAGTTTAAGAGATAAAAATGATATGAAGAAGTGAAGCCAATACCAGCATTAAAAATATCCTTGAGACTGAAAATAGTTTTAGAAAAACACACTGCGTCTGAGAAAAACTGAGTAAATGGGGGATTTAGTTGTATTATGTTAACTTTAAAACACAAGAAACCTAAATTTAATTTGAATTAAAGATTACATTAAAGTCATCTACCTAAAAAATAGGGAAGATATCAAAATTAAATTTGAAATAATTGGGCAAATCTACTTCAACAGAGTTCCTACAGGTGAAACCATTGGTCACCTTACCTTAGAAAGCTTCAACCCATAGCTACAGAACTGTGTCCTGTCCCTGCATTTCAAAATTACCCTGTAGCTGCAGAACAGCAGAAAGAACAATTTCATTTTGTTCTGGGCCATGTTAGTGTTGTGGTACAATTAAACATCATAACTGTCCATCCATTTTTTTAAGTGGTTGCATTTCTGGCATAATGACATTGAACAATGTGATAATGTCATTGAGCAATGACAAAACTGAGATAATGACATTGAGCAGTGTTGCACACACCCAGAGAAAAAAAAAAATGAAGTCGCTAGGAATGCATAGGGAATACGAAAAAACACAAGACTCTAGATCCTGGCTGAAAGATTGTATTTATTGGTTTTCAAATACTGTCTGTGATTCTGGCCTCAGCAGTTTCTTCAGGTTTATTTGATTTCATTGATCTCATCAGGTATCACACATAATGACATTAGTGTAAATGAAAACAGAATTAGTCCCATTAACTAATTATTCTACACACAGTTATGGGATAGAGAGAGAAATTAATGAAGAAAGATGAGAAGACTGATTTTGTCAGTTCTGCCAGATAAACAACAGGAAAGAGATTCCCAGTTGGCCGTGCAGATTCTTGTTGTGGTCTCCATCCTTTAGACCGCACAGCCTTCATGGAAGAATACATACAGTGAATACAAATGTGAGAAGAAAAAGACTGATTAATTTCCTCATTTCTTTAAAAAGAGGCAAAGAGCACTATTTCCACAGTACCTGGAGTTCATCACACCAGAAACTTCCAAGATCCCTCAGACAAGAGACACCTGCCCCCTCGAAAGCTATTACTGCCATTTAAGGCTGACAAAGTTAATCTACAATCTGATTCTGTCCCATAAAAGCAGCTTCTAGTAATTTCTACCTTTTGTTTACTTTTTTCCCTGTGCTTAATTTACGGAATCACATTTCATGAAGCTTTAAATTTTCCAAAGAAGCAACCAATAATGACATTACATCTTCATCATTGATATCTTCATCATTTAAGTAATGTTAATAAAATGCTTGGTATTGGGTTTTGGGTGGGGTTTTTTCAGATTAACAAAGCAAAAGGTTTAATATCAAATTGGGGTGTGGAGAAGCTAAGACTAAGTTATAAAATACAGCCCAGTTTTAGTAAACCTTAGTCATAGCAAATGAAGTTGAGCATAAAACCAGTCCCACAGGAGTCCCTACAAAGGACAGAAGTTCAGTTCTGAAGGAGGCTGCGGCAGATGGGGGTGCGCAGACTGCGCCAGGTGAATGGCACATATTATCCCCTTCTAGTGAAGCAGAGAAAGATGAAGGGCATCAATCCTGCCTCCTCCTCCTCCCTGATTTCGGGAAATTTACTCACCAAGTATTTTGCATATATAGCCTATGATGGTTACTGACCCTTCCTCAGGCAAGTAAGCAAGAAATGTTCCCCAGGACGCTTTCTGATCCACATATATGTGCAAAGATAGGTTACAATTTAACAGATGCCATGAAGGCCATGAGATGATAAGTAATCTGTATAATTTGAGATTGTGATACGATCTCTGAGGCCAAGGGCAAATCAAAGACCAGGGATGGGACAGGGAGAGGTAATTGTGCTGACCGTATCAAATGTTTCCAAACTCTACAAAAAACAGAACAGGACCATGCTGTCCTCATGCTGCAGAGAATCCCGCTGGAACTTAATACTGCTGGGAAATTCAAGGTCAGTTTACTCTAGTAAAGATATTGTCATGTAATGTTGGCAAGGTCAGTGTCTGCTTGGATTAGCTGCCATGCAAGTGCCAGTCACGCATGTTCTGCTTGCCTTGGGCTAGTCTAACTCATGCTCTAACTTTTCAAAGATGTTTACGCCTACATCCTCACTGGCTGACATGGGGCAGCTATAAAGCAAATTTCATTGCGTAGCAGCTGATTTTAGAGGCTGGAGCGTGAAATCTGTTTCATCATAAAATCTTTTTGCTCCTTTTGTAAAGCACATACAGCTTGTCTTCACACTCTAATCCAGTCATACAACAGTGTGCTTCTTCACACTGAAAACATGCAGTGAAAACTATCTTAGAGCTGAATAACCAATTCCCCTACGAACGGTGGCTCTCACTCCCCACTCTCCGCCAGTGTGTGCTTCTAGAAGTTGTTGGGTTGTTTCTTCTCAGTGTGTGGAAGTTAAAGCACACATGGAGAGAAATGGATTCTTTATTTGACATATTCTTTCTGGGCTTCTCTCCTGCTGCAGGACTGTCATAATGACTGTTGTCTCTAGCAATCATCTCTTCTGCCTGCCCACGGCCCACCTTCCCCCAGCGATGCCCTGGGGCCCTGCAGCACACAAAGCCAGGTTCCAACACTGTTTACCGGGGCTTCACAGCCCCACTTCCATAACCCTTTTCATCCAGTGGACATCACCGCTCACACAATTCATCCCACTCCAAAACCTGAACAAGGACACCAGAAAAAGCTGGAAATCTCATATGAAGCATGCCCTACACATGCTTTATACTCATTTTTTTTTCCCAGGACCTTGCTCAGTTCCTTGGAATTACTCGGGAGTTATTTTCAAGGTCAATATGTATTTGCCATTAACATTTTTGTGGTTTAGACAGTTCTCCTGACACATGATGATGTCTCAACCTCAGCAGACCCTGGAGGGTGCTGGGAAGGGGACCAGGGACAGGGACAGGGATGCTGCAGCTTCAGCAGGGGATGGGAGTCACTGCCAGGAGCCAGGCTGGAGGTGAGGWATGGTCTGTGGCAATGGGCTGGGGCAGTCTGAAAGTTGACTCTGTCAGGCACTTGATACCAGTGTCTGATGTGTAATACAAGCAATTGTGCTGGTTTTTATTGGGAACACACTGAAACAGTCAAGCTCAACATCTATACCCACTGAATATTAAAAGAGGTGATATGTCTGCTACGGCCTGGGCCAAAATTGCCACTGCATCTGAAATAGTACACACTCTCAGGTAGTCACAACTTTTTAAGGAAACCAAAACAGGTCAGATTTGAATCGGTAACCCAAGCAAAAGGCTCTTTTTCTTCTTGTTGCCAGAGTAATCTTGGTCCCTGTGATCACTTCTGAACTTCGCTAATTTTATAAAGCAGTTTCACAGAGATCAGATTTATGTCGTCCCACATTCTAAAATCAACTGCTGTGTAATATAACGTACATATTGACAGTGTCCACATTTTATACCCATTTTATGAGCCATATTCTTTATTGTTTTATTTTACAGGGAAAAAAATTGGCAACTTGTCAGAAAGTGAGGTATTTATTGCTGTTGCTCCCTTTTTATAGAGAGAAAATGCAGTGTGATGGGGCATTGGTTTATAGTGATCTTTCTTGTAGACCACCATAAAGAAAATATTTTTATTTTGTTCCATCGCAGGCAAAGGTTATAACCTCTTCCAGGTTATGCTTATCTTAATACTAACAAGTGACGACTTTTTTTTTTTCATCTTTAGTAATACGGAATTACTGTCATTTGAAAGAACTGTTTAGGTTCCTTGACCAGAAGAGGCGTTTAACTATGTCATGTGTGATGTATGGTGCATTTAATTGCTCTGTGCAGCTATTCAAAAAGCATTCAGAAGTAATCATTTAGCATTAATATCCTGGGGCAATTCAAGGTCACAGTACATTAAAAACTAATTCAGAGTAGTTCTAGAACGCATTTCTCATATACAGAGATACATAATTCTTTTATGATAAAAGTGACAATGGCATTGCAGCATGATGAGGGGACGGGGATATTCTAAATATCTGCTACTGGTCTTATTGTAAAAGCAGAAAGACAYCTTTTCACCATTACTCAACAACTACTAATTTCCAATAAACTCAACAAATCCAGATAAGTGGYGATGAACAAATATGCTTGCTAGAGCAACCATAAAAGCTTGATTTAGAAGTATTTTTAACTCAGAGTATCTGATTTCTTGTTATTCTTCCCAAGAGTTAATCTGCTGGACTGTTTTTTAGGGACAGACAAGCAACGAACAATTCTAATGTGTCCACAGCTAATTATGCATGTGGTACTCCCATGCAGAAAATCAAAATAAAGCTATTCTTTCCTTAAAATAATTCATTTTAGATTACGGGAAAGAGGAAGAAAGCGTAAGAGACAACATTGCCCTCAGGGGTGGCAGGGTGAGTCCTCAGAGTCTGGAGGACAGAGCAGTCACCCTTCTGTCCTGGGGAGAGGAAATTCCCTTCAGTTAAAAGCACACAGCACAGAAATCACAAATATCAAAGACACAGTCCGCATGCATCACAACACGATTAGGTGTAAAATTATTCATAGCCATCCTTGTCGCACTCACGCTGTTACCCACACAGAGAGATGTTGACAACCTACAAGTCAGATCTCGTAATGGAAGGAGAAAACAAACAAACAATTAAACAAATAACATTGTATTCTGCACACAGTTACCCGACAGCCATTTTCTGCTGCCTCAGGATGCCCTTAGCACCTAGATGAGAAGCCACTCAGGCTGCGCAGCTTTTGGGAAAATGAATCAGGCACGTTCTTTTGATGCAACAAGACCTCAGCTTGGGAGGAAGAGGCTGAACTGAGTTCAGGCACAGTGCAACTCCCTTCTGCATGAGTTGCATGAGCCTTGCCTGGTACTGGGAGGCTGCAACTGGTGCTGGAAGCTGGAACTGGAAACTAACCAGATCAAAGCTGTGTCGCACGTGACTGTACCAGCTGCAGTCACAGTTCACACTTCTGCTCTCCCGCACAGATATAAAACTTGAAGTGAGGAACCAGCACTTTTTAGCTCTGAGGATGACAGCAGATGAAACACAATATATAAGCATCAAGAAGTGAGTATGGGACACCTGCTGGTGCACACTGAATTAAAGCACGGGCAAACCCAGAGGCTGCCACAGCTGCCTTGGTCAGACATCGGATTTTCTCTTTCTATTAAAAAGAAGAAGAAAAAGGTTGGTTGCAAAGGAAATTGAGAACAGAAACACTGGTGTAGGCAAGAGCTCAAGAGTKAAGTGCTGCAACACATCACATGCTACTTTCTCACTCCTTTCTTCCATTTTTATATAACCACTGAAGTTTCTAATAAAGTAGGCACTTAAATCATTAGCTTCTGAATGTAACATCCACTGATGAGCAGGCAGGCCGTATCCCTCAGCAACAGCATTACTGACATCAGCTGCATCAGGGTGCACCTATTCCATATTTTTAAGGCTTTCCCTTACCCTTATTTCTTTTTAATAAAAGCCCTATTTCTAAAGAACCAAAATGGCACCCTGAAAACAGTCACAAGTAGCAAGCCTGAGGAGAGCATCTACCAGATACTACAGTGGCTTGGCTAAGGTTCCTAAATGGTGGATATGATGGGAAAGTACTAGCTTTTTATAAATTATCTCACGTACCAACCTAATAATCATTTTTCCATTAGATCAGAATTAATATTTTAATGTAGATATCATGGGCAATTGCTGAATATAAGAATTCCTGGCACATCTAAAGCAGCAACTCCTCTTTAGGAAAAAAGAAAGTTTAAAAAAGGGTGCTATTTAGAAACTCTTGCTTGGATAGCAGAAAGAGTTTGAGTCCAACTAAGGTAATTCACATGTGATAACAAATAAGAAGTTTCTTTGCAGAAACAAGGGGTCCAATAATGATAACACTACAGTCAAAGTGCCATTATTCCAGTCCCAAGCCGTCGCTTGAACTTTAAAGATCTATCTTGTACAGACCTCTATTCTACTTTCTCTTTCACCATCCTACAACGTCCTTCTTTTGCGTAGACCACAGCACCTTCACAAGTGCCTCACAAGCAAAGTTCATCAGCAGCGAAAAGAATTATGACAGTAGTGAGTTGTAAGAGCATGTGGAAGAATATCTTAAAATCATCCTGAAATTATTTGCAAGCGACACCTTTCAGAAGTGTATTTTTAAAATACCAGCATTTTTGACGTTAGGCATTAACATGACAAACTGTACTGTAACAACTTTTACGACATTGCATTTCTCTTTGGGATCTTAAGATTTCTCTAGAGGCAAACACTAGCCTTTATGTATCAGTATCCAAAATACTTTTAATAAAAGTTTATATAAGACTAGGGAAATTATTTCATGAAAATATTATTTTTGAAATTCTGTGAGTTTTTGAATTTGGGATGATAAATAAGCTTTTTGAGAAATCAAAGAAATCAAAACTTGGCTCTCAGTTTAAAACACATACATTTCCATAATGAAATTCAACTTTCTGTAGATTTTGATTCAATATTAATTTAGAAGCTTTTAAAAATAAAGATGTTGATAAATTTAACATATTTCAACAATAAACTTTTCATGTATAAAATTATCTGTGTATTGATAATGTTATTGTGATCAAGGATAYGTTTTTATTTTATTTCTCTCCACTATTGGATGTATTGTCTGATATAAGTGCACCGTAGAGGTGAAAGAAGGGGGCTATTAACATCTCTTTAATGATTCATATTCTTTTTGAGCATCTTCAAGTGTGCTAAAGCTGTTTGTCACCAAAAACTCAGATGCTCTCTTTGTCCTTGAGAGCTGATACCTGAATATAAAACAACATTGAAAAGCCAAAGAAACAATTGGACATGAAGGGCAATCAGGATAATAGTTAAAATCATGATGACACACAGGTAGATGTTTATGTTTTGACTTAACTTCACTGTCTAGATGACCAGTCTTAAATGGCTCAGCAGTCCAGATAAACACCTGCATAAGTATTTGCAGGATTTTTCTATCAGTGAAATATTGAAACAGGCTTCAAATTAAGTATACGCACAAACACTCTGCTGTTTTGAGAACTTCTTAGGCATGCCTAATGCAGACCTATCCAGAAACGTGTTATTGCCTGCTGTGCCACCACTGTTAAAGTGTACAAAGAGACCTTACACCCACAAAAAGAGCATTCACACATGATTTGCTTCCTAGTAAATGGACGAACAAACATTTCTGAAGTCAATTATTTTGACTTCATTGTTTTTTCAGTATCAAATCAGAGGAAGGTCAGAAAGCCATCACTGTGGCATCAAGTAAAAACTGAACATGCCAAACAAATCAGCACATGGAGTGACAAAATCTGGTCGCACAAGGTAACGAGTGGGCTTTGCGGCAGACCTCAGTCCAGCCAGAGCTCACAGTGGCTTGGCTGAGAACCTGACAAATCTCTGCCTTCCCACTTCTTACCAACAGAGCTGGTATTATCATGGTGAATTCACTCTCTTGGTCTTTTTCCATAGTCTGTCACCATGTTTCTTTTATCTCAAGTCTTTGGAGTACATGGGAGCTGACTGTCTCCTGGCTGGAAAAGTGAAGRTTGCAGCGCCTTAGAAAAAGCCCAGCTACTGGGATTTCTCCATCCCTTTGTGTCACAAAAGCAGCTTCAAGATATGGARCACTGGGCCAAGATCTGTCTGGTTTATCCTTGGGTTCCTCATGCCCGAGTCCATGAAAAACTCTCTTTCTAGCCAATAGCTCTGCAAAGTCAGGTAGCACTCCCAGCCATGAGGGAGCATTGCTATCCTCAGCTTGCTGAGGTTCAGTGATGCTTTCAGCTATTTGTGGGAACACCACTGGATGCTAAGGAACAAATGGTACAGTACAATAGAAAGTCCTATTTTTCTGTTTCACAGTCTCATTACTGGAATAGATTTCTACTTTAAAATCTAGACATTTAAAAATCCAAGTCTGAAGAAAACAAATGAAAATTTCCCATGGTACCCACRGCAGATATTTTACCGGCAAAATAATGAATTTTTGAAAGATCTTACAACTCAGTGACATGGAGGAACCATTCAGAAAATCAATAAAATAAAAGATCTTTAAAGAAAGAAAGGAGATGAAGTTTCAAAATTAGCCCTATTCRTTCTGCCATGGGAACATTTTTAATATGCTTTGCAAGTTTTGCACCCAACATTTGATATTCCATTCAGGCAGTCTTTTCCCAGAAAATGCTACTCAGATAGCACGGTGACCTTTTGCCGCCTAAAGGCAATGAATTCAAACCCTGTTTTCTGCAGCTGGTATTGCCATAGAGGACAAAATAGATAGGAAAAGCTTGTGTATATGGCAATTTTCTTTGCATGTACTCTCTGCTTTCCAGTGACTGCAGGCTTTTACCTTCAAGGGTTTGTAACTCCTTACCAGACCTTTTTCCAGTGGGTGACCTGGAGCGGACAGGGCAGGACGGCATGCAGATGGARCAGGCACAGAGCTGGCCACCGCTGGCACCACATCAGCATCATGGGGATGGCACATCCCCTCTCGCCCTTCCCGGGTACTACCTGGGGGCTACATAGGGTCCCCCCCGCCCTTGCCAAGCCAATCCACCCCAGCTGCTGCGCAGCTCCACAGGCTGAGCAGGGGGACGAAGCCGAGGACAAGGGGAAGAAGGACAGATCACTTCGGAAGGATCATGCGGTGCCTTGAGTACATGTATGGGTAATTTTCATCTGCTTAATTTAATTACTTTGGTCCTTGGGAATAAATCATTTCAGTGGGGTCTTGGTTTAACCAGAAAATGAACCCACATGGCTGGGGGTGACAGACTATACACTAATTTGCTGCACCTTCGAATCCCCCAGTTATATCTTGCAAGAGGAGGAGATAAAATTTTCTGTGTTAAAAAGCACACACAGGGATTATATCACAAAGGAGAGATCAGAACAGCAAACTTAATGACTTAATATTGTACAATATAAAATCATTCCAGTTGAATAACTTTTAATTCATTATAATACATAGATGCCAATTATGCCTGATTTATTAAGAGAAGTTCAGCAGTGCCAAGGCCCTGTGTTTGAGTGGTTGCCATGGTACCCAGCTTTTACAAGGACATCTTAAGGATCATTAAAGTGTCAAGGTGATAAGTTTGACACTCAGTGGATTTAATGATGGATGATAATAATGTTACCTCTTCACATCACGAAACACCTAGGTTTCAAGTTAGGAGGTGTAAATTTTAAGCATTTTTTATTTAAGATATTTTTTAAAAGAGGCCAGATGAAGATGACATTAAATAATATTAACCCAAGCTACACTCTGTTCCAGTTGGTGTAAATTCCTTAACCTCAGGTTTTTTAGTGATTTCAGGTTTCCACCATTCCTCAAAGCATCTCAACCTGCTTTTATCAGATCTCACAGGCTTACCCCGACCAGGGACTCCTGGGTAGCACAGAAAATAGTTTCCAGGCTGAACACTGACAATCTAGCTCCCAGCAAGTCTTACAGAATATTTGATGGTAAGAAGGGAATTGAAAAAAAAGGAGAATCTCTGCTGTGTACTCTGAAAAAACCTGATGGCAATATGCTCTGYATCTAAGCATCTAAGCTCTATGCCAGCTGTCAAGCACAACCAATTCATTTCACATTGGACATAGAACAACCTTAGGCTGGTAATGACTTTCACTGACTTGCATAGACCTGATTCAAGCCAATAACTCAAATACAAAAGGCTCTGGGGGCCTCAGTACATCCCTGGGCCTTAAAGATGCACACACAAGAACCATCACGACACGTTATTTTAGGTGCTCATTTCTATGCTGGTGCAAGAGGACACCCTTCAACAGAGCTGCCGCGGAGGAAGGAGGGCTCAGAGGTGCAGCCCTCTTGCCGCCACACACAGCACTCCACCACCTCCCTGACAGCAGCAGCTACCACGCAGGCTGCTTTTGTCTGAAAATACAATATCCTCATGCTTTTCTATTTTAAACTTCCACAAATATGACCTGCATAACACCTTCTCTGGAAAAAAATAGTTAAGTCACTGTCCCTCACCTTGCAAGCTGTAAAGCAGCGGGACTGTGTATCTCCCTTCAGTGTGATGACAATGTCATCAGACCGATGATTCCGAGGACATCGCTGCCATTTTCAACCCCCRGTTCTGCTCAGAGCTACACACAGCATCATTTTCTTGGAGCAATTTACCAGTTTATCCTCACTATGGATTAGAGTCTGACTTCACAATCTCTTTTTAAGAGATCTATTACACCGACACTGTTTTCAACCTGCCTATTGGACCGGTGTAAATAAAAGACGGGGAATTACAGATCTAAAGCCCAAATTTACCACTAGCAGCCAGCACTCATGCCTACTAAGCTGCACGTCGTTGCCAAGCATCACTATGCCAGGTATTCCATGTCTAGTGTAAACACATTTGACAAGCATAATCACAGTTTAGCTCTAGCATCTTCTAGTACAGCTATCTTACTGACATGAGAATAATAGTCTAGGACAAGTACATAATGTTTTCCAATCATTCTAAACAATTCTGTGCATACTTTGCTCCAGGAGAACAATTTTTCCTGTGCCAAAATGGATTCTCTTGCTTGACTTTGGCCTGCGTTTCCCAAGCCTTGACAACTTCCTCAGTGTCACTATTCATTTGGGACAAGTATTGGCCCTTCCTTGGATCTTTCAGTCCCTGAATAACTTTTGTGTGTTCATGCAAATATATTTTTCAGTACCATTTTAGGGAGCGGCATCCTGGTACTTCTAGACCTACAGGTTCCTCAACTGTGAAACGGGATTCTGGAGCATAGGATCTTGACTTCCCTGTGCTAGTGGCCTTTGCTTTCTTCAGAAATCATTCATTCTCTGTCCAGACTTCACATGGATCTGGACAAGCTTAGGATACCCTGTTCTGGACCTGTTTCTACTGCAGTGCTGGCAAGTAGTCCGGAGGGCATCCTGTCACTCCACACTCACACATCTGCATTTCGCTTTCTGGTCACGAAACCTCAATGAAATAATAATAATTTTTGTTATTTCAAGATTATGTTTGTTGTTTACTTTGGCAAAGGTATTATGGTAAGTGACACCTGGTCAAGTTTCACCAAACACTGGCTTTCCATAAAACCTCTCTCTTTGACCACAGGGAGTGTCAATGCTTGTTATGTATTAGCCACCATGCTATTAAGTGACAGTAGTAAATCCTATTCACATCAAATGAATGCTGTGAATTCCTTTGTAATTTATTTTTCCAAGGAATCTGCAACATCTTGTTACCTATTGAGTAAAGCACATTTCAATTTGCTGTTATGATACACTTGTGTGGACTTTTCTCAACATGTATTATTACCAATATGCAGTGTCCATTCTTAGGAGAAGTCCATCTTCTGGGTATATTGCTTTACTGTGTTGTACCCTATGCTGTGGTGTCAACCTTTGCAAACTCTTGAAAAAGAATGAAAATGTATCACTGCTTTTCTGCATCTTTTCCATTTGTCAGGATTATCCCAGTTTAGGTTAGTTCCCCGGGTATTTTTGCCTGACTCAGTTATTGAGTTTTGCAGGTCTTCACATCTCTTTTCTTGCAGCATTTATTATTACACAAGCATGCTGGGAAGCACTGTCTTCCCATTCCAAAGCTTCATCCTGGACTGAGCTGTTTCTGCTTTTTTTGCAAGTTTAAATGCTCAGTCAAGAGAAAAATCTAGATATTAAACAATTTGCTAAATGTCATGACTCAGATTGCAGTCCTGGTCCTTTCTCTTACCAGACCATCAGCCTCTCAAAATGGCAAGACTGGTTTTTGAGATTTCACATCACAAATTAGGAGAATTTTATGACCTGTTTCATCACAATCCTTGTGATTAAAACATTCCTTTCCTGTAATTCATTTTCATACAGCTTCCAGTATTTCTCAAATTTATTAACCACACCTTGAGGGTTAGCCTATCCTACCACAGTTACCTGAAAATAACCTAACTGAGCCAGTGCATTAAAACCAACTACCACCAAAAACAAAAGATACCTTCTGAATTGTTCTTTCTTTCTTTATACCACCTGATCAGCCCTACAGAGCAAAGATCTTCCTCCACCTCCTTCTACATTTCCAAAGCATCACAGTTTTACAATGGGTTCAGTTTTATTGTTTTCAAATATCTGTGTCCTGGTGACAGTGTTAAAAACTCTCTGAGATAGGATGCGTAACAGGTACATACTTACTTTGAAAGCGCCACTTCCAAACCTGCTTAATTTATAGAGCAATGACCTTCCCAAAGTACAGTTTTTCAGTTTTCTGTTATTGCCCACAATGCAAGAATTCTATTAAACAAAATGTTCTGCTACATCTATTGAAAAACAAGGATTTTCACAGTTCAAATGTGCACTCTCTGTAAAAATACATAACTTTCATCTTGGACATTAATTTGATTTGAAATCAAATTGGATTCTTTGAAACAATTACTGTAATTTTAATGCTTTGGATTTTGTTGTGGCTTTTTCCTGTTGAAAATGAGGCTTTTTCTTGTCCAGGAGTTTGTGTAGATGCACGTGATGTTTCTGAAAAGTAGATCTTTAATAAAAGAAACTTGGTGAGTGCCTTTCTTTTCCATTCACCTGAACACTTTTGCAGCCTCTCATTGTTCTTTTTCCACATACAGATGAGCAATCATGTTTTTGACAGTTTTTTTCCCCAAAAGAGAACTCTAAAACAGGAGAGCAATTATGTCAGAAGCAATCCCTCTTTGCCCAATCACAGCATAGAAACAATATCATGTGATTTATGACTCACAGCAGCCCAACACCTCGATTCGGAATTGCAATTACTCACCAGCTGCGATATAAATCATCTGGATGGACACTTTTCCAAAAATATGGATATTGAATAAATCAGAGGAAATCACAATCGCCTGGTTAATGTTCACCAAACAGGGAGGGAGTCCAAATTTGTTGAATAAATTATTTGTTAAGAATTATTCACTCACTTCTACGTATCACCATCTCTGCCAAAAGCCCCCAGGCTCTCTGAAGCGTTAGATCAGTACTAAGTGCATGCTTCATAGTGTAATGACTGGAGCAGGAGTAATAAAAACATACTTACCGCTGTCAAAATTAATCTGTTAATAGGAAAGTTTGTGGCAAGCATTCTGTAACTCATATCTGTGAGGAAACAGGTTCCCCATTTACAGAAAATGGAGCTGTTCTTTCTTAAGCAGTGAGCTGCCTATTGTGTAGGTAATTACAAGAAGGCCTGTGTTGACCTGGCAATGAGGTAGTGTATCTAAATACCTGAAGTGAAGGAGAAAAACAGAAATGAAAGCAGAGGCCCCATCTGTTAGACTATAATGATTGTGCTATTTGAAGGCAGAAAGGTTTGTCTGAAGCAGCTGGTTTCTCTCCAAGTGACCTTTTAGCATTTCTGCTTTTGCCGTCTGACAGATGTGTCAACTCAATAATTTCAAAAGCCCCTGAGTAAATAACCAATTGTGAGCAAGGATGACCCAAAGCGATGACAAAATGGGTGCACACACAGCACATTACAGAACATAATACCTACTGAAAGAACAGGGAACATTATCGAAGAGGAAAAACATTTTACTCTTTATTTTTGAGTAAATGGTTTTCCTGCCCACAGATCAGTTGTTTTCCAGGAAAAAAGGAACTGTGAAGTGAATGGAAGGGCATTGTGGTGTGTTTGCCCTTGGAGCATGTCTGTAAGCTGGCTGCAGGACTCAGGTGGCGTCTCAGAGCTCAAAATGGACTTCAGCTCCCTCCCTCGGCCCACAGCCGGGAAGAAGGACTGAAGGCCACAGCTAATTGGTTTTGTGAATGATTGGGGAACTGCAGAGAGGTGACTGCAATCAGACAAGACCTGATCAAGTTTAAAGTCCACTAAAGAGTTTCCAAAAGTGATGCAGATGCTGCTTTTAACTGGAACTTGAAGCCTGGCTGAGGGGAACGCCAAAGCAATTGGAGACCCCTGAACGTGCTCTGGTTTGATGATGCACTGGTTGCTCTGCTGAGGGCCTACACCATCAGGAAATGCTTCTCCTGCACTGCTATCACGGACCTGCCACAAAGAATCAAATCTGCTAAATTTAATCATATTTAGTGTAGTTGCACTTCAAAGCCTGCAGAGCTTTAAAGGAGCTGATGGCACAGGCAGCACCAAATCAGTCCAGGTTTCACTGATGGAGAGCAGTAGTACAAAGAAAAGATTAGATGTCAACAGATTTGTGCTGTAAGGTGGCTGGATCCCTTTGTTTCCTTATGATGTGGTGGAGAGTGCTAACCAAATAAACATTTTTATACTCCCCTTAGTGGGTGGAGGTATCTAAAAATCCCTTTGAGACTGAAAGAAAGTCAATGCTGAAAGTCAGGAGATCTGGACTAAGCCATGGTTCTTGTACAGATCTATCTCAAATTCTCTCCACACCTGTTTCCTCAGGTGTAAGATACCATGAATATTTCCCATAATGGTGCTGTTAACTATAATTCATTAACTTCAATAATGAACTCTGAGCTCTTGGAAGGGAGGAAAGAACTGCAGATGATTATTGAGTTTGAGTGTTGTTTATAAAAAATATTACATTTGGCCTATATAAATTCGATTTCAAAATAAAAGTTTGATAGTCAGAAAGTTTGACAGTGGTAACAATAATTGTATTTCTCAAGTGTTAAGAGTTCATCTGAGCAGGTGCAGTGTGACAAGGCTGCAAACGACTGCCGTGTAAAAATTTCACTGCAATGTCCATCAGAAATTAGAAAAAGCAGAACACTTAATTAAAATATGCTTTCAATGTAAGACCAGATACCTTTATTTATTTAAAAGAGACCTGAGGATATTTAAAGATTGGTAATTGATTTACCAGAAGAACAAATAAAAATGTAACTAGCACTGGTGTCAATCATATACATACYCTGAGAATATCATAATGAATACCCTAAAAATATAAATATAATTTTTTTTAATGTGAATTGACATATATTCTAATTTAATAGAATTTTAAATCCATTCTGTACAATATCAGACACAAGCCAGTGCAAGACTGGACTTACAGTTATACTAATGAAACTTTTTCAAATTCTCAAATTTCTTGCAGTTGCTTCCAATTTCATCCCTGATTGGCCATTGTTAGTAGAGTGCAGTAGCTGACGTGCATCCAGCAGGAGCTGGCAGAGTGGTTTGGTTTGGTCAGTTTAGATTTTTTCGAAGTTTCAAGTTTTTATAAAACCAACAAAAGTTGTAGAATTGAAATTCCTCTTCAGCAAAGATCAAGAAACAGGCTAGATTTTACTCTACAGTGGCAAAGCAAATTTCCTTAGCCTTCCTACAGACATGTCAACTTCAATGATGGGAGGAAAACTCAGATTCCACATCCATGAACATGTCAACGTTTGGCCTGATTTAAGTGATGTGCATATCTACCTGTTCCTGGATAGGTTGAGAGACAATAGGCCAAAAAGACAAGGAGAGGCATTTAGAAATTATTTTAATTAGAGAGGATTCATACGAAGTTTAAAACTGGCCGGTTTGGGGTCAGGATTAAAATTCCACATTTCTGCAGTTTTACAACATGTTTGTTGAAAGCTCGTGCCTTTGTAAGAAATCTATCTCATTTTTGGCAGAAAATATTCATTGAATGACTGTTCTACAACATGTAATACAAACATTTAAAAATCCCTAAAAATACAGAAGACACTTTATGWGTTTAGCTGCTTCGAGAAATAAACTGACGGTATGTGTTTGAACTCAATGAGCCTGCCACCACTCCACCTAACGCAGTTTGTCAAATTTAAATCTTGGATGTGAGGGCTATTGAGCCCTTTGTAATTTATTGCCATCTCTTGCTGAAATATCTCACAGGTGATGGATTGTTTCCACTGGATTTACACAGGGGCTCAGCCCAATCCTCAGCCCCCGCCATTCTTTAGTCCTGTCCTGCTTTTCCCTTCTCCCTCCCTCCCTTCAGCCACTTCAGCAATTGCTCTCAATTGCTTGCAGGGCTGGAGCTGAAGATCCTGCAGCAAGCTGTCCCCAGGARCATGTCTAACTTGCACTGCTTCCCTCCTCCATGGAGGCAAGCCAGTTTCAGACCAGGGCCCAGATATGTGATTCACTAAATCTGACTTTGTGGTAACTCAGTGAAGGACCTCCAGGGCTGGGGTTTCTTATAACCAGCTCTGGTTGCTGTTGTGACTGTGGGGACATGCAGCCGAGACCATGGACACCCATGCTTGTGGCTCTGACTGCACATCTCCCTTTCCCCTTTCCCCTTCCAGTGCTCAGTAAGCTTTACATGCTGTCTCATGGGATCCACACACCAGCTTGTCTGACTCCATAAAACGTCCCAGAAATAGATGGGTGGCTTCACTGCAAGAGCGGCCAAGTTATAGGAAGCCTCTACAGCGTTACCTCAAATGGCAGGCAATGTCCTTATCAGTGAACAAACAAACCGTAAATGGAGGTTTCTATTCTCTTTCAAATATCTTTCATACACTACCTCATGGATTCCTATATTTTTCTCTCTTTTTCCTTCAGTAACAAAGGTGGGGGAAAAAATCAGGCCATCAAAATGTAAGAACCAAATAGCTGGCAAACAAGTTGTATGTCTATTATCAGGCTACTTACCAGCTCATAAGCAAGAGGTCACAACTTTATTAAACCATTTAATGTGAGATACCATAAGTATAAGGTAGATATTACATGTTTGGTCCATACTGTTATCCTAATTATTATCAGTGTACCTTCACAGGCCAGTACTTTAAAATATTCCAGCACATTAAAACAGTTGTCAATAGTAGCAGCAGAAGCTTGTCACAACCAGGAATCTTAGAGTCGATGAGAAGCTCAGGAATTGTGCTAGATAACTTTTGTACTTATCTTTTATCACTGTTTTCTAAGTTGCTGCTATATTTAGAAAAGCCCCATGTCTATCTCCATTAGGTTTTTATGCAGGTTTTTATGAAATCAAATTATAAACTCGAGGTCAGCAACCACTGAGTCAAGTAATTTATCAAGTCATTACCCAGATGCAGTGCCTAACGTTAGCTGTCTTATGATGCAAGTTGAAGTAGAAAAAAAAGAGTGCAACTCCCTCCATGAGGAATAAGGTGTGTTTAACACCACACAGTCTTAATTTATCCAAGAATACCTTTTCAATCATGATCATGTTAGATTAGAAGAGATGGAAGAGCAGCTACAATTTTTAAAATATCCCTTTGTTTCAGAGGAGAAACAAATATTTTGACTGTGCTTTTCTGTTCTGCCTGAAGTGCTTCAGGGGCTTTTTCCTATACATTTTTTTGCAACACTCTGTTATGGTTGCTGGAAAACATTATTTKTCTCCCTATCCATTTTGTTCTTTTCTATTTGGCAACCATTGATTTTTTTTTCTTTGTGTTTTCTTCAAGGTAAAATTAACATGGCTGTTTCCATTTAACAACTTCAGTTTATACAGCACCTTGTCAGGCAAAATTATTTTATTTGTTCAGTACTGTGCAACCATAGGACCAATGTAACTCCACAGGACAGGACCAGTGCATGTACAGTAAAAATACATATAGTCTTTTTATTACAACTTATTACAGGAGAATTTCTCAGCAGACACACAACTGATCAATTGGCAAAGTTGAGGATTGATCTGCAGTGTGAAACTCCTGTTGGCCTTAACAGGAAAGCAGCGTTTCAAGATCTCCTAGGCTTGGTGCTAATGGTCAATACCGCACCTTGCAAATAAAATCTCTAGTTTGTTAAGGTCTCTTTTATAAGATGTAGCATAATTCACTGTGGTCAATGGTTGAAATTCCTCAGTAACTGTTCAGCAGACCAGAGTCCACCCCATTTCTCAGGAGTGCTACTCAGGAGAGATCAGGTTCTGTATAAAAGGGGCCATCAGCGCTTACATGTGTCTCAAAGGCTTTTGGATATCAGACAAGCCCATCAGCACAATCTCTGTTCTATTAAAAAATGTCAGTGCAAATGCAGTATAAGGAAGGAAGTAGCTCCCAAGCCTCATGCCAGAGACGATGTGCTCCAGAAACAGGACACATGGATTTTCAAGACAGTATGTCATCTGTAAGGCATCCTCAGACCCTTCAGGGTGAAAATCTCTTTGGATACTATTACTGAACACCACATGAATAAGCATCTTAGAAACTACTTTCCCTCACCCACTTTTACCTCATCTGTCCAGCTTAGCTATTTCTAGATCACCTAATATAATACCCAGGTGTTTCCTTGTGTCAGTATGGTAGCTGGAATATGCTGAGATGTTTCTATTACTGACTCACAGACATTAATTCATGGGATATGAAATCAGGGAGGTCATATACAACAGCCTTATCTTCAGAACATGTTTCTGCTGAGACCTCACAAGGTCCATATCTGCCCAGCTTTGGGCTGCAGAGTGAGATCTCTTGAATATGACTTTCCCAATTGTACATTTCTTATTGCTTGGATTCTGTTTGCTGACAGGTGAAGAAGTTAGCAACCAAGCTGCCTGCTATGTTTTTGGCCTCATATTAAATTTCAATGTCTAAATAATACCCAGATACCATAGTGGATAGCAAGCCTCTGTAATAAACAGTCAGCATAGAAACTGGAAAAAGAAACACTCCAGTCATCTAGAATGTTATCACATACTAGAATCCATCTAAAATGGGAACAACACTAGTAAAAAAGCATCTAACATGTCGTCGTTAAATGTCTGGAGAAGAGCAGTCTTTAAGTGGTGAACCAYGGATTCTCTTAGACAAATGCCAAACTTAAAAAGAAGAGACGTATATCCAAAATCTGCAGCTGGCGATAGACTACACAGGCAGATGAGGGTCTAGTGGGCGGCTTGTCTCTGACCCGCATGAGCTGATCTCCTGAGCATGTGATTCATCTTAAAAACTGCACACCCGAAAAAGTATGTACGAGCACAGATGGAGATGTTGAGTTTATGCCACTCGGATGTTTGGGACCCAGTACAAGCACAAATTTCAGCATATTGAGTTATTTTACGACTTACCTAAGAGTCTCGGTTGAGTGGAAATTTACAAGCTCAAACAAAGCTCGATTTTATTTCCGGGCCCGGTGGAGCTCTGTAGTAATAAGCATTTGCTTACTAGCGTGATTGGTGTTACAGGAGCCAAAACCTGATAGGTGATTCGATTAGATTGCAACAAAGACCTGTGCATTATTCTCCACATTGAGTGATACGTAAACTGTAAAGTCAATTAACATTTTTTTCCCATCACTCTGATACAAGTACCCAGGCATCCATCTTCT
The DNA here is from genome assembly GCA_030449065.1 of Oceanodroma leucorhoa. Lineage (NCBI taxonomy): Eukaryota > Metazoa > Chordata > Aves > Procellariiformes > Oceanodroma > Oceanodroma leucorhoa. Next base: position 14,775,719 of record JASVER010000004.1, on the reverse strand, counting down.
CATACATAAGTTATTTCCAAAAGCATGCTACCATTGTAATTTCAAACTTACGAAATAAATGTTTGTCTGAATAAAAATCCAAATATTAGTATTTAAAGTAAAAAGCAAATATTCAAGAAGGTTGACTGCTTTGCATAATTTTGTTAATTTAAAACTTCAGCTAAATTAAATAAACTTACATTTCACTCTAACATATTAGAGACTTAAGACTAATTCTGCTTAAAATTTTTCTAATACTGATTCTAAGAATGTTTGCATTTGTAATCCAATAAGCACATTAGAACATTATTACAGTAATAATAATATTGTTAACTTAGAAATTATGAACATTACTGCCATTTATTTCATGATCCCACATAATATTTGTATGCATTAAACAAAAATTAAAATCCTGGAAACAGTTTCCTGCAACTTACTGTACTAAAAGCTGCTTAGATACAGACTTGCAGACTTACAAATATTTTTAGTGCAGATAATTTTAAAGGATCTCACTGGTTTAGAGCCTAATTTAAATCTAAAAAAAGACATCTGATTCTGGCATTGTGTAAACCTGTGGGTAATCTCTGGAGAATGGAGCTATGCATTGAGTAACACATGTGGACTTCCAGAGTTCATAAAGCAGTCATAATTTTTCTACCAAATCAGGCCCTAGTGGATTACAGGATGCTATGGTCAAAATTATAGCATGAAACTTATACTTGAGTAATGTGTATCTGCATTTAATAAACATCTCCTTTAGACAAACGCAGTTGTGTAACACTAAAAGCAGCACTATCAACAGGGAGACAATGCATGCAATCCTGTTAAAGATTTTCTGAAAGGAGAAAAGCTTTCTAGAGAAAGATGGCTAGCCTTAAAAAAAAAAAAAAAAAAAAAAAGGAAAGAAAAAGAAGAAAAAGAAGCCCTTCTATGAGTTGAAAAGGACAAGTGACTATAAAAATGTAAGCAGTCAACTCCCAACTGAGAAATAAAAATAGAAGAAGGGCCATTAGGCCCAGAGATGTCATCTGTGTCCCTCCTCTATATGTCTGTGCAGGGGATGTGAGGCAAGGGAGAGCTGCGTTGAACTGGCTCACCTCCCTGCACAAAAGTATATTATGTTATTATACCATCTGTTTTTCAGTCAATAGAAAGGCTTCTTACCCCTCAGTGCCTTCCGACACTGTCTTGTAAAATGGACATTCAGTCAGTATTTTAGTTCAATTTTCATGACTAAAAGAGCAGAAAATAAAAGAGTACTTAACTGTTAAAGGAACAATAACAGTTGAGAGTAATTGATAAATTTGGTAGCAGAACTTCAGGTCTTATCATAATCCTCTTCTCGAAGCTTCCAGCGACTGACCTCGGTGCCGGTGCTGCAAAGAGGAGCCCATCAGGCTCTAAGCACACTAGTGGGGCAGAGGTAGGTTTGTGTGCACGCAGTAGCTCTCTAGGGCTTCTTTTCTCCTTTTGCCAGCCAGGACAGCTGTGCCTGTACTCGATCCAGTCGGAAAAAAGAGGGGGAGGGCATCAGGGAGAGAGACAGGAGACCCTGGACAGGGTTGTCCCCAAGCCCGGCGGGGAGCCCCCTGCCCTCCAGCAGCAGCTTTGCAGGGCGTTCCTCCACGAACACACGTTCATTTATTTCTGTCTGCTAAGCCTAACCACATTCCCTTCACTGTTTGTAACAGTTTTGTTCCCCTTGTAAATCTATTCAGGATGTGTAAATGTAATGTTTAATATCATGCCTTGTAAAAGCTACGCTCTGAAAATGGACAGATGTTTCCAAGTAGGTAATGAGCAACATCTTTCTCCAGCTTTCCTGGCAGACACAGCTGAAAACAAATACATATGCACACATAGGTTACACTCCTCTCAGAGAAATAATGTTACCGGCAGTTTCCTTTCAGTGGCCAAGCTGGTCAAAGAAAATTATTTTCTCACAACATTCGATATCTAAGTTTCTCCTTTAATTGGCTGAAACACCATAACAATCCCCCAAAAAGCATCTCAAGCCACCACCAGCTTAATCCAAGAGCCATTTCAGTCTGAAAAACAGGAAAAATTGATACCGCTTTCACATTGTATGTTCTGTAACACAAATTAAATTGGTCATAGGAAGTCATTCTGGTCATACGAATGAACTAACAAGTATCCATAAAAAGAGGGAAAAGAAACCTGAAGGCTGTTTATTTTTCAGTACAGAACAAGAACATCAATACACTTTGTAAATTATACTCTTGCCTCACACAAAAATCTAACAGAAAATAGGGGGTCATTAAGAAAGCTAGGACAAGAGATTCTTGTGTTAAATACGACAACACCATTTAGAAAAAGAAGTTGCAAAACACACTTTTGTAGCTTTAGCTATTATCAAAGGGGCTACTTTTAGTAAATCAAAGGTAATTAAAGGCAGTTAACCACATGCATTTTCATATGATTTAATAAAAACAAAACACAATGAAATCAACTTTAAAGAGAGATTTAAGAGCTGTGGGTGAATTAAGAATCTTGCTTCCTTCTTTCTTTTAACTGATATGACACTAAGGATTAAGCAAACGATGCAATGCTTTGTTGTGTGAAACAGTGCTATGAAAACTCCAAATGGGAAGAAAGAAATTTTTAAAATCCTCAGAGAAAAAGCATTGTGCAGAGTCACCATAACCATCAGTCCAGCTCCACTGTAGTGCCCTTGCAGGGACCTCAAGTGACAGCAGCTCTTTTGGTCTACTTGAATGTCTAGCAAAGGGGACTTTGCTCTGACTTTTGATTTTAAGTATACTTCCTTGCAGCTTTTACGTGGTGCTTGCTCTCAAGTGCTTGGATTGCAGAAGAGGAGCAGTGATTTCATGGCATGGCCTTTGCCAGAGTAAGGGAGCGGGTGGTCAGCGCATGTTCTGTGCGCTTCATGAGAATAAGCGGCTTTTTAGGTGGATAAAACATCAAATATCTCAAAGCTAGCACATCCAAAATCACCTTGAAAATCCTCACATACATAGTTAAGGCTATCTAATGCCCCCAAATTCCAMATAATTACTTCCCTGACCCTTGTCTGGAATTAAGAGTTACACATAGGGTGGTACATGATGCTCACCAGCTCCAGCACCCGAGATTTCCTCAGCACACATTTTATTAACGAACAATTTTTCCTGTTTTCCCAACATATTGGACATATTCAGCTCGTCCAATTCCACCGTGATTTCTTTTGAATGAAAACTTAAAACTATGGACATCAAATAACTTCTCCAATATCTTTCTTCTGCTCAGGAAATTCCAGGACAGGTTTGAAATTCACAGGATTATTATTCAAAATTGTCCAGTGAGTTAAGCACACTTTGTGCAAAGACTTCAGCCCCTGAGTTATTCCCCTTGGCTATCTATCTGCTTGCTGATAGGTGCGGCATATGATTGCTCGTGTCAGATCATAAGCTATCATTTCCAGATGTCCAACAAACCTTTACAAATTGAAACCTAATTGATGTTGAGATAGCCACAAAGGCATGCCCAGCACGAGCCTTCATACTAACAAATATGATGATCAGTCTATCTGGATCTGGCACACTGAAAACAAAAAAGGCGAAAAAAATCACCACTATGAGCYTACCTAGAAAACCATCAATACAGGTTTGAATTATTTCAGCAGAATAACTATTTATAAATAGAAGAATTCACACAGGTCAACAGACAGCATTACTGTCTTTACAGAAGACAAGCTAGGGTTTAATAGGAATAAACTTACTTCTGCTGTTCTTTTGCCTCATCCTATGGCATTTAGCAGAGAATTACTTTTCTCTAATGGATGACTTATAAAGCTCCATATAATTGATTCATTCCTTCTATTTTTCTATGGCATTTTGGAGTTATTTCTACAGACTATTCTTGGTTTCCCTCCTACCAGCTTCACCTGACACTTGCCTAAGGGGCTTCTGCATTTGAAATCAACAATTACAGAAATCTCTTTAAACCTTAGCTCTCCATCTTTATTTTTACTCTTCTTTTACATTGCCATAACAGCAGTCTGCATTTTGCTTTAAGAAACCCACCGGGTATGATTTACTTCATTTCCCAAAGTAGGAAAAAGTTTGAACTTTCAGGGAACTATCCTGAATTTTCGAGCAACCCAAGTAACACATAACCTTACTCACCTGCCACATCCCTTAAATGCCCAGCAGAACCCACATTGCTTAGCAAGACCCGAGGCAGATTTATTAAATACACCAGAGATGCAGCTGCTCTGTGCCCACATGCTGGAGGGGACAGGGCCGAGCATCCCCAGTCAGCTGGGCAGGAGGCTTCTCCCCATTTCTTGCTCCAGGTCCCACAACAGCCACTCTGCACCAGTACACAACAGGGTTTTGTGTGTGTGTGTGTGTGCATCGAAATTGTTTTGTGGACCTCAATAATACTACTGCTTGGATATAAAAATCAAAGTTGCCTCTAGCCATGTACAGTTTTGTGCTCATATTGCACATATGACCATACAAATAGCATTATTTTGTATAGTGCCATTCCAGGCTTTATGTGATTCCAGCCAGCAGAATATGTAAAACTAAAGATTTATCTTTTTTGATCATCTCTTTAGATTGCTATTTCAAGAATGTTTAAATATGAGGCAGGAAATCTCGCCAATCCCTGAACAAACAAACTTTACAAATAAATAAATAAAAACACCAATCTAATACATATCTTGCTCTAATTGTGATTCACTTGATTCCGTTTCATCATGGAAAGAGAAATAAGGGAAATAATTTTGTCTACAAATAGGCTTTTGAGGAAAAGAAATAATCAAGGACATATAAGGAATATATTCCAGAGGAAGCCTTAAGAGATGTGCAGACTTRACTTCTCAGAAGGGAGGGAAGATTTGCTTTGTAGCTAAGGTGCAGACCCAGACATCTGACTACATCCCCAGTTGGCTCACTAAGACTCTGTGTGACCTTGGGAAGTTAAACATCTCCAGTATAACCTTGCCCCTATTAAAATCAACAGCAGAATTCCCATTAACTTCAACATTACTGAGACCTTACCTTCTGCGCTTCAGCTGTCCGGTGGTTTATCAGCATCTGTAACCAGGCACCACAGCCCCTCCCTAGCACACACAAACAGCATACAGACAAATTTACCAAGAGTGATATGATACCAAATACCAGAAAGCACATAGTTGACATGCTCATCTCAATGGAAATCACAGGTGCCCCTGAAGCAACCTAGAGCATTTATTATTACTGATCTGTTAAAGTGCCCAGTCTCTGTTTCTATGGTCAAGGACCAAGATGAGCTCATCATGCAGCTGGAGACCTTGCACTCCAAGTGTAAGGTAGGAGACGATCACTGACTGTAGAGAGGAGCAATGGCAAAGAGATAAGCCTGGCCAGTGTGCTAAGTGGTCTTTTAGGCTAACTAACTGCTRTGAATTTTTTTTTAAGCATCACAGCACAGGCTAATTTTAGGGAAGGCGTTGGAGCTGCTTCACAAACAGTGATGGGGAGTGCTTTGTGAGCAGAGGAGACAGGAGGGGAAGGATGCACACATGCCACTTGTTTGTAAGGAYGTACGTTGGAGCTACTGACAATCTGCCAAAGCCCAAAGCTCCTCCAGAAATAATGACATAGCAGTGAATACCAGCAAATAAAACTCTCTGCAATGTTTATTTACCTCTGATGCAATGACAGATATAGATATAACATGGTAAAGCAATCAGTGTGTTTGAGCATGATGGGTTGTTAGTTTGTATTCTGTTTATATGGATTCTGTAAGAGAAACTCATGAACTTCCAGAAAAAGGTTTGAATGCTTTGGGGGTGACTGTGATTTAAAAGTGGCAGTAAAAGAAAAAAGAAGACAAAGAAGGTAGTGGTTAATTGACCTTTATTGTGCCTTCTGGTTCATTTAGAAATGGAAATTAAATTAACATGATAATTCAGTCCTACTGTGTTAAGACTGCTATAAACCCATTAAATTTTATGGCCATTGATTTAACATTTTTTTCTATTAACTGGGTTTAATTTTCAATATTGTCATGCAGGTTCTGAAAAGTGGTAGCTTGGAAGAACCCGGGTGGATGAACCGCTGTGTGGCTGCTTTATGCCAGTAGCTGTTACTGGAAAGCACGAACCCAGACTCTCACAGGCGAACGCTGACTCTGGCACCCTCCTTACACAGAACACAGGGAAGTACCCAGAAATACGTGGGCTTCCATCATTTCCAGAGTAAAACTAAGCCTACCTGGCATCCAACACCCTGAATTTAGCATCAAGGAAAAAAGTTAATTTTTTTGAAATGCTCTCTGTGCTGATTCAGTACACTTCTTTCAAAAAATTTTGAAACAGGGCTCATGTTTGGTGTGTCAGCTTGCTCATCCCTTCCATCTTCCCGAGAAGAAAACACAGCCCACTACTACTTCAGAAAGAAAAAGTGRTGTTCATTTCACAAGGCCTAACCTTGCAGCTAACTCTATACAGATAAATGCTGGTAGCTGCACAAAGCCTGAATTTTTTGTTATTCCTTTCTATTTGATTATTGTATTTAAATCATTCTTACGTATTTACAACAATTAACTGATCAAGTTTAAAGTAAACTCGTTGGGAATCTTATAGGAATTTCCAACCTACAAACCCAGAAGTGCAGATTAAAAAAAACACACACAACAAATTTAGGGAAAGGTTTCTCGGGTCCACTGAACATCAGTGACAAACCTGGAAATGTAAGGGTAGTCTTCCAAAAGTGTAGTTCAGAAAAAGGTGATAAATGTTATTCTGTGCAGATTTATATGGGTATTTTTTCACATTTCAAGAAGACACTGTGCATTGTTGCCACATTTTTGCATAATAATCTTTTCTGGAGGCTGATAGTACTCTTAAAATAACATTTTTCTTCCTGGAAAGTAAGATCTAAGTGGAAGGAGAATGTCATTTCTATAATACTTCTCTTCCTGACTTACTATTTATTTTTATATACACATTCTTCCTTGAACAAATGAAGCCAAATCCATAATATAAGCATTCTGTTTATGGTACATTTTCCCATGGTGCGATGGTTACTCCTCACTAATTTCTCATAATAAAACGCTCACTTGCACACAAAAGGAACTTTAGTGATGTAAAAGCGTATGGAAAACAGCCTGTAACAATTCATAGGGATATATTACCGACAAATACACCAACAAAAGTGACACCAATCTATCCTTCCTTTTTGCTTGCTTGCCTTTTTTTTTAACTGAATCTAGAAGTATGCACCAAACTCCCCACTTACCAACAATGTTCTGATATGACACTTGGCTCTTTAACCTGCCAGAGCTGGCAGCAAATAAGGGAAAAAACCGTTTCCTACTATTGTTGGCAATAAATGCCTCTCTGTGTTAATTACACTTTACGTTGGTATTCATCATTTAGTCAACACTGCCTGCTTTGCAGCTTCTCCACGAGTGACTAAACCCCAACAGCATCTCTGCTGATACCAAGCCGTGGTGAGGCAGAAGTTCCCGGGAGCAGCAGCATTCAGGGACCAGCCACGGCCGCCCATGGTGCAGAGGGCTGTCTTATTTCCAGGAGTAGCTGCACACACTTCAGGGTTGCTATCAGGTTGGAATTCAGCCCAGCGAGGTAGATTTAATGTTGTATTTTATTTTGCCTTTCATCTGAAACTTTGGGACAGAAATGCTGTAAAGAATGCAGTCATCAAATTAAATGACAAATAACAACAATGGAAAAATCAATGTTCCATAAGCAAAGGAGAAAAAGACTTTCAAATAATGCTAGAAGCAAGGTCTAGAGAAGCAGCAAGGAAGTTTTTTCAGAAAGGTGAACTACCAGAATATGATTTTGGGGAGGAGTAGAGGAGGTGATAAATGAAAATGGACAAGCTTGGGAACAAAGGATTGAATGGCAAACAGGGGCCTGAGCAGAACATGAATGGCTAAAACATATGTAGGGGAAGGTGTAGGTATTGTCTATTCACTGTTTACCTGAAAAGTCACAGATGTAGAAGGTTTATTTAGCTTTACCAGACCTGATTTCAACAACTTTTCAGCATGGTAGTTTCTAATTTTGTTTTCAGATGATTTAGAGTTGCTTTGACCCCATTTTTCCACTTTCTTAGTGTTGTGGTTGCCCAGTGGCAACAAGCACCACCCAGCCGCTCGCTCATTCCCCCCGGTGGGATAGGGCAGAGAATCAGAAGAATAAAAGTGACAAAACTTGTGAGTTGAGATGAAGACAGTTTAATAAGTAAAGCAAAAGCTGCACACACAAGCAAAGCAAAACAAGGAATTCATTCACTACATCCCATCRGCAGGCAGGTGTTCAGCCATCTCCAGGACAGCAGGGCTCCATCACGCGTAACGGTTACTTGGGAAGGCAAACGCCATCACTCCGAACGTYCCCCCCCTTCCTTCTTCTTCCCCCAGCTTCACATGCTGAGCATGACGTCATATGGTATGGGATATCCCTTTGGTCAGTTGGGGTCAGCTGTCCCGGCTGTGTCCCCTCCCAACTTCTTGTGCACCCCCACCCCAGCTGGTGGGGTGGGGTGAGGAGCAGAAAAAGCCTTGACTCTGTGTAAGCACTGCTCAGCAGTAACGAAAACATCCCTGTGTTTCATCACAAACCCAAAAAACACTGTTTTCATCACAAACCCAAAAAATAGGCCCACACTAGCTACTATGAAGAAAATTAACTCTACCCCAGCCAAAACTAGCACACCTGGCGTGAAAATCAAATATATATTCACATAATCAAATTCTATACCTTCCATCACATGCTGCCCCGTATATATATGTGTGTGTATATACCATGATCTCCAGCAAAAGTTTCAGATGAGGGTTGGGCCAAGTTCATATGGTTTTGTCCTTACTGTAGCAGATCCATCAATCCTAGTCAAGGCTGTTTCAGACTTGAGACAAGTTTTACTCCTATTTGTGCAGAACAGTGCAAATTAGCCTCCTTTCCCTTGCCCACGACTGACAGAAAGTCTGTCTCAGTTCAAAGCAGGCAATGGTACCAGCTCCTACAATGCTTCGTTATTCCAGTCTGGGAGGAGCACCTTTTGCTTTCACCATTATAGTCAGAATAGGAAAAACAGGACCAAGTCCAGGCAACTTTAGGCTATGCTGAACAAAAGGTGAATCCTCTATTTTCCTCTCTCAAAAAAAAAAGTGAAAACCAGAACAATCCATTACCTAGGGGTGACTGAAGTCTTTCAATTACTTTTTTTCCTGTGAAAAGGTGTATTTTTTATTTGAATAGATAATCACAGGGAATATTTGTTTGTGACTGAAATTTGGGAATTTTTACAGAAAAACTCCAAACCCCGTAAACTAACAGGTTTTGGAGGTTTGGGATTTGGGGCAGGAGCTGTACAAAACCTTTTTTCAGAAATGAATACAATAACTTTCCTACTAGACCTGGGTTTCCACTGAGGTTTAAGGCTCCTACAACAAAGCTGCATAGCAAACTGTAAGCCTCCTTGGGACAACGCAGTGGTTAAGGGAAAAGCCTGGCTGAATCAAAACAAGACCTAYCATGGGAGGTGCCCGGAGGGAGAAGGGGCATAAAAGAGGATGGAGGGGGAAAGAAAGGGAAGAAGAGAGGCTAGGAAGTTCCTGTATTCCTGAAGCATTCAGGTCATCGCAGTTTCCCCCTGCAGTGCTGCTCACAGAAGACTGAAAAGAAACACTTTATGTCCTAACCTGCTTCACAAGACCTGTGCATGAGCTGGTCTGGGGACACGAATTTGGTCCCAAAACTTGCATGCCTTCTATCAGCACCATGTGATTTTATTGTTCTTACATCTTTAAGTTCTACTGGATTTGTGGGTTTAAATCAAACAATTAACAACAGAATGTGGTTTCTATTTGTGGTTTCATTCCAACATCTATTGCGAAATGTTATAGTGACACCATTCCCTGTGTATCCCAATTATTGCTGCAGATGTACATCTGAACACAATCAGCTTATAAAGCCCTGCTGTTCATCTGTCTAAAACCAAAGACCAGAAAACAGGCTCTAAAGTGTTTAAGATTAAAAAAAAAAAAAAAAAAAGGAATGTAAAGGGAGGGAGAGAAAACACCGAGACAGATTTCTTTTTAAATTCAGTCCAGATTGGTGTTGCCTAAAAGCTGTTCCCAACAGCTCGTATCTATTGTAGCCTTCGCAATAACAGTTGGTGGCCTCAGTCACATCTTCGGCGTGTTGTTTTCCACAGTATGCGTCCCTTTGACCCACAGAAAGGTCACGGGGAGCCTCAGCAGGGAGGCAGAGGGCCCTGGGCCCCACAGCAGCTCCCCCAGGCTCTGCCCCCCAGCAGAGGTGCCCAGCAGAGGAGCCGGAGCTGCCCCCTGACGGCAGACGGGCAGAGGGGACCCTGGGGCTACGGGGATGGAGGATGCACGGGGGATGCAGATTTGCATCATACTCCCTGACACCTCATTCAGAGTCTGAATACCGTGCACTTGTGCCGTGCAGGCACGGGTGGGTGCTCAGCCTGCGGTAACTTGCCTCTTCCCTGGCCTCTCAGGCACCGTGCTCAGCGACATGCTCTTCCAGTCCGCCCCATTACCTCATTTCGTGGGCCCGCAGTCATAATAGGAAGGCATGCAGCGATATGAATGACTGAAAAGTGAATTAATATCAAAATAGTAACAAGCAATTATTTTAATTAGCTCTTCTTGTGACTGAATTTTCATTGCAAGCTTGCACAACCAAATTACTTCAGTGGSAATGCTGCTGCTTTGTTTCGTAAGGGAGCTCTCAGGCAAAAATATGGCAGTGTACTTCTAGCAAATATCACAGATCAATACTCATTTTTTTCCAGACTCAGGTTGATTAATATCATGACATACTAATTGTAAAATGAGCACGATACAATTAATCCTCCCTGTGCAACAGAAATAACCCATTAACTGAAGCAAAAATACGCAGTGTGTCAACACCRATCAAAAGCTTAGCAAGACGAGAACTGCTGAGCTTGGGTTTGAATCCGACTCTCAAACTCAAATTTAGCAAGGCAGTAAACAACCAGGAAGATCCATTCGCATTGTATAACCTCACTGAGCTCGGCACAGTCCTGTAGTTGATTTTGGGGCTGCATCAGCAGCATTTCATCCTCACCATGCCAAGGCGGTCTTGCCTGGCCCTACACTGGGGAGAGGGAATTGCTCTGGGGGATCTTTCTGTTTCTCAGCATAGGAGTTGTGTGAGAAATTTGCCTGTCCCATGGGCCGACTATTCCGTATTTGATATGGGTCAAAATATCTTGCAGGCAAAATATATCATCCCTTAAATTAGTTGTTTTAGGGTTATTCTTATTCGTATTCTGCTGAAGCAATGAATGCTGCTTTTCAAATCAAGAGAATGTAGTAACAGTTTCAACTCTACCATCCCGATGCCATAGCCTRGGAAGGAAGACTGAAAGAAAATCATATCCAGCAGGATGAAGACACAGAAGAAAATTAGCTTCACATTTTGCTTTCCCCAGCCAGCCAGCCAACCATAGGAAAACGTGGGTAACAGTGCAGTCTGGTGACGGGTAGGGGCATTCAGAGAACAAAAGCCCCCCGGTGCCCAGCCCCACCGCCCAGGCCTGGCACGGTGGTGCAGCACGGCGCGGGGCAGCTGCTGCTGCAGGCAGGTCTTCTTGCTGCAAGAAGCTGGATGCCCACAGCTGCCCCAGCCAAACACAGCATCATTGCCAGCTGCAGGCCAACAGCAGAGATTACTGGACTATCAGCTACATGATGACAATTATAGTATTACTGGTAATAAAGATGAWACCTTTACTGGTAATAATACTGGTAAAGAGAAGGTTTAAAAGTGGGACATTTTCACTGGGAAAGAACTGGAAACAGCTGACCACAGATTAAGTCTGAGTAGATCAGATTTGAAGAGGTGTTGCTTATTTTGTCTATAATCATCTTATGGTATCCAAGCTACTTTGAAAAAAAAGGTGTAACTTTTATGCTATGACTGGGGTTATTGGTCAAGAGCCAGCTGAACATGAGGCAGCAGTGTGCCCAGGTGGCCAAGAAGGTCAACGGCGTCCTGGCCTGTATCAGGAATAGTGTGGCCAGCAGGAGTAGGGACGTGATCGTGCCCCTGTACTCGGCACTGGTGAGGCCGCATCTCGACTACTGTGTTCAGTTCTGGGCCCCTCACTACAAGAAGACATTGAGGGGCTGGAGTGTGTCCAGAGAAGGTCAACGAGGCTGGTGAAGGGTCTGGAGAACAGGTCTTATGAGGAGTGGCTGAGGGAACTGGGGTTGTTTAGCCTGGAGAAAAGGAGGCTCACAGGAGACCTTATCACTCTCTACAGCTACCTGACAGGAGGTTGTAGCGAGGTGGGTGTCGGTCTCTTCTCCCAAGTAACTAGTGATAGGACAAGAGGAAATGGCCTCAAGTTGCACCAGGGGAGGTTTATATGGGATATTAGGAAAAATTTCTTCACTGAAAGCGTTGTCAAGCATTGGAACAGGCTGCCCAGAGAAGTGGTAGAGTCACCATCCCTGGAGGTATTTAAAAGACGTGTAGATGTGGTGCTTAGGGACATGGTTTAGTGGTGGACTTGGCAGTGCTAGGTTAACGGTTGCACTCGATGATCTTAAAGGTCTTTTCCAACCTAAATGATTCTATGATTCTATGATCACCATATGGACCATAAGTTCTTGACAACTGTGGTGTCTGTTTTTGCAGCTACGGGTTGCTCAACAACAGAAGACACAAATAAAGAAGATTAAAGGTTGAAAGCTCTGAGCTCTCACTGTCTGGGAGCTAAGTCCTATGCTGAGAAAGCAAAAGGATCATGAGAATGCTCTCAAGCCTGACCTCAGAAGTGTGGTATTCAGCATCCCTCCTAACAGCCGCCTGCCAAGACTCTGAATTCACTCTTCATGGAGGTAGCAATCAAAGGCAAAAATTGGATAAAATGTCGAGGTGAGGGAAATATTAATATCTCCAGGTACCGGAGTCCATTTTATGGCTGCTTTCTGAGCCAAATACAAACTCTGCACTAGCAACGTGAGCAGAGCCACAAGCAAAGAATTATGGAAACCTGCTACAAATGTAACAAACACAGGAAAACTGCTTCCAAACCCACAGGAGTCAGAGGGGATTTCATTCACATTATATCTTTTAGAAGATAAAAAGCTATTCTGAACCATGTTTTAATATGTTTATCAAAGGAAAGATACAAATCCAACAAAAACATCCCAAATTTCTCACAGATGGAAGATGGGAATCAAAGGGTTTTGCATAGAAATCTGTTGAAGTCAGGCTTTGTTTAGACAGTCATTCCTGCAAAGAATCAAACAACTTTCCCCTCCAGTTTTAACTTGGATTGAGCTCTAGACGTTGGAAGCCATCTGTCCTCGCAAATCCAATGCAGACAGAAAACAATCCTGACTGACTTGAACCAGAAATACATGGTTATTTCAGTACCCATCGAAGGAAAAGGTGTTGGGGTCAAATCATCCCAAGACTATTTCACCACGGAATGGCTACACCCCATTTAGACATTTGTAAGAGTGTGGCTGACAAAGTACAGATGGAGTTAAAATGCAAGGTTGAGTGGGAGTCATATTTTATATCAAAACTTATCTATTACTGCTCAGTAGGGTGTGCAGAGGAGCAAGGGAGGCGCGTTTTACCCTCGCTGACTCAGGGAGTGGTAGTGATCAGTTAAGCAACAGGGACAATGCCTCGGCTTCTCTCAGGTAGCGAAACAGCAGCTGCTTTTACTAGGAGAAATAGTCCGTCTGTCTGTCTTATCAGAAAGAAACAAGTTTGATGAATCGCCCTGACCCCACTGATGGACTAAAGAGCAATGCTGGCAGGTGTGGGGGYGAGGCGCTGGCTAATGAGGCTTGTGGCAGCATCCAACTGCTGAAAGGCAGACCCTCGGGGAGTCCCCAGTGCCRGCCACCACGCCATGGCTCACCTGCAGGGAGGCTCTTCCCATCTAAACCCCATACAGGTAAGTTTATCATATAATCTAGATGTGATCCACTCAAGGGTACTGAAGGAGCTGGCAGAAGTGCTCACCAAGCCACTTCCCATCATGTATCAGCAGTCCTGGATAACCAGGTAGGTCCCAGTTGACTGGAAGTTAGCAAATGTGATGACCATCTACAAGAAGGCCCAGAAAGAGGATCTGGGGAACTACAGACCTGTCAGCCTGGCCTCGGTGCTGGGGAATGTTGTGGAGCAGATCATCCTGAGTGTCATCATGCAGCATGTACAGGACAACAGGTGATCAGGCCCAGTCAGGACAGGTTTATGAAAGGCAGGTCCTGCTTGACTAACCTGATCTCCTTCTATGACCAGGTGACCCGCTTAGTGGATGAGGGAAAGGCTGTGGATGTTGTCTACCTG